>CAEFZX010009927.1:0-20545 GCA_903066825.1 Alfaro cultratus
GAACCAAGATTGTGAGAGGCAATTTGTTTGTTTGTTTGCATTTTTATTTTGACCTGAACAGTACTACTACTACTACTACTGATGTCATGCTTTGCAAAATGTTCAAGCTGTTTGTCTAAACTGCTAAAATTCCAATAAAGATATTTTTGAAAAAAAACAAAAAAACTACCTTCCTGCTCAAATTAAATGCGTAAACACAGAAAGTCACAAAAAAAAATCAAAAAATTGCTCTTGTGAAGTTTTCTGGCATTTAGCAAATGTATATAATTTTGGTAATTCCAACTAACCTGAAACAAGAAAAGTTTAGTCTGATTTAACTTCAGACAGTGAGAAAATAAATTATATTATCTCTTTATGAAAAAATTTACAGATATTTTCAAACCAGATGTATGAAAACATCTGGTTTCAACTGTAAATAACATTTTCAAAACATACATTTTTGATCAAACATTAGATTGCATTTTATTACAAAATGTGTAATTTGAATATCAAGCATTTATCAAGGATTTCAAGCATGAGTTTATACTGTTACACTCTTGCCATGGGAACTTGCTATAAGTGAAATAATCTGTCAATGAATACGGAATTTTCTGAAATTTAAAGAAATTAATGACTAAATAGAAGCTCCTATATGTCTGAAACATTATTTGTAGTAAATTTCAAGTATCCTAAGATATTTGCGCTAGAAACCAGTCCAAAATTATTTGGTGAGATTTGATATTTTTGCAGTGCAGGATGTAATGAAGTGTGACACATGCACATCGCCAGCAGATGATCCGGTGCAGACGCTGAAGCCAAAGGCTGAATAAGGCAGGTTAACTCAAACAATCTGACTAATGTGCCCACTGAGCATGTGTATTAACCCAGTTTCTGTTTGGTTTAATCTAGGTCAAAACGCAACTTGCTCATAAATCAAAAAAGGATTCACTGCTTACTTTGCGTAGACGATAATAAAATGTCTTTCTACTGGTTTTATGCTGTTCCTCGTCTTACCTTTGGTCCCCACCAGGTGACCCCAACATGCAGAGCGTAGTCGCAGCAGGCCTTGGCGTCTGCCAGACTGCGGCAGCTCTCATAAGCGTCCAGCAGAGAGCAGTGCTGCTCAGGCAGGACCAGAGCCATCACCATGGTGGTACCACCCATCAGAGCCGCCTAGGTGGGGGAGACAGGGACAGCAGGTTGGTTAGGAGGAAGAAAGGATGGGGGGGAAAAACAGGGGTTTAAAACGAGAACAATGAGTCCACTGTAAAACAGAGACTCTGTTTGTCTTGAGACAATAAACCTTCCTTATGAGCTGATGTCTCATCATCAAACGGGCTTTTATTTAGTGACTGCACACAACATGGAGAACAGAAAACAAGTTAGAGGAAAATGGAAGCAAGTCAGTGGAGATTGACTTAAACCTAAAGCAAAAAGAAAAAAAAACTAGTTAATTTTTAAATCTTATCCTTTATTAGGGCTGAAAGAATTAATCGGATTAATCGTGATTAATCGATTTGTTAATCAATTAATCATTAACTGAAGTATACAGACTCAAGAAAAGGCCATTTGCTTAAAGAACAACATAATCACAGCAGTAATCGAGCCAAATAAATACATAAATAAATACATAGATATTGAATTTAAGATTAAATAAAAAAACAACAACTTTGAATTTATGTTTGACCTAAAACTCAAGTGGCAGTTTTAGCTTCACCTGGTTCAAATTATATGAAAAAAAAAAAAGTCCTATTAATTGCCTTCACTATTAAATTATTAATCAGTTAATCAAAAATGTTAGCTGCGGATGCATTTTTCTCTACATATCATGAGATGTGGTTGCATTTTTGGCAATAAAATGTTTATTTTGTTATGTAAAAATGAATTGATTTGTTTATTTGCATTTTTAATTGTGAATAAAAAAGGTTTAAATGAAAAATCTGCAGAAGGTTCGAATTTATTTATTTATCTATTGGTTTTAAAAAATCAATAGATTAATAGAAAACTAACATAATTGTTATTTGCAACTCTACTTTTCATGACTCTTCAGCAAACCTCCAGAAATAAACAACCAAGTGCAAAAAGATTAGGATAAAAAAGAGAAAATGTGTCAAGAGATTAAACTAAAAGCTATGAAAAGAAAGAAGTGAAGGACACAGAAACAAAAATGAGGAAAAATGAGGATGTGAATGTAGCATAGCCATGACAACAGATACTGTTCAACCATGCCTGTCGCGTGTCCCCACCCTGTTCCTCCTCTTCATCATTTCTCCACTGAATACATTCAATATCCTGCCAGAAAGTCTGGTAGGATATTACAGAGCAAAGAGATCCAACAAACAGATGTATTTTTTTAATAAAATATTACAAACAGATAGCATTTAAACCATATTATTTGTAATATTCTCTGATGCTTCCTCCATCTACTGTGCGGTCATCAGTTCAATTACTATTGAATTATATAAAAAAAATGTTGCCACAAATGAAAACAAACAAAAATCACTATCCTTCAAGTAACCTGAATAAAATAAAATCAGATTATATTCAAATATTCGTGTGTCAGCACTGAATCCCTGAGGCAGAGTCAGATGGGGGCGGAGCCAAAGTGTTTGGAGTGACCGACCCGCTAACCAATGAGCTACGCCGATTTATGATCACCATAGAAACCAGTCAGAATGATCTGCAGCGTCAGCGGCGAAGAAGTCACCGTATGTGTGTAGCGTCATTCATCACTGTCAGATAATGCTAATGTGTGTGTGTGTGCGTGTGTGTGTGTGTGTGTGTGTGTGTGTGTTGACATATCCATGAGGGTGTGGACGATCAGGGATTGTGGGATTTGGGCTGCAGGGCCTAAATGAAAATTTACTGCCACTCTTTGTAAAAGCTCAGACAAAAACAGAAATAAGGATTAAAAAAAAGATTAAGAAATACTTATTTTTTATCTTCAGGACCTGAAGGGAGCAAGTGAAAGTGTTGGATTGCTGTATTACAGCCTGAAAGGTTTCCACAGTATACTTCAAACTGTTATCAAAGAAATATCCAAATTTAGACAGCTATAAATGGCAAATCTGCTGCAAAGAGAAGCAACACCAGCATCAGTAAGAAGACTGATTACCTGTAATATGCGTCTGCGTAATATAACCTTTTAAATCAACCCCCTTGTTCTACATTAATCACGTTGTATCCATACATAGGAACCTAATCTGTAGATAGTCAGGAATCCTATCACATATTTTATGTAGCATTTCATACAAGTTCGTTTAAAAAATAAGTATAAAAGTAAAATGAACTGAAAACTGTCGACCACATGAAAAGAACATCAAAGAGAATGAACTACAAAATAAAGTTGGTGTCATTTTTTTTAACAATCCACTCCTTGGGTTTCCATAATGATGTCAGGGCGGCCATCTTGTTTTACAGCTTCTGTTTATCTTGACTTTGAATTCAGGTCAACACACAGAAGGAATGATTGAAATAAAAGCCAGTTTTTGCATTTTTTTTAAAACCGGGGAAAAAAACTACTAAAATCAGAAATAAAATTTTGAATTAAAAAAAAAATTAGATTTAATTTTTAAACCATTTTGCCCAGATCTAGTAGAAGCCAAACCTTAAGTTATCAGAACAAAAGTATTCATAAACAAAGCATTCATAAAAGTTTTTTGACAAAAAGCTGGACAGTGATGATGTAAATCTATAATCTATAAACATTTTATATTTTCCATTTCAGAGAAGCATCAGAACTGAACATGTAACATGAATACAGGTCTGTAAAAACTAAGAGCCCACCGCACTGAACCCCAGTGAAAACCTCCTGGTTTCTCCACCAAATATTTATTTCTTAACTCTTCCTGAATTAAAACATTAGTATCGTTGTTTCTAAATGAACATGAACTTGTTTTCTTTGCATTATTTGAGGTCTAAAAGCACTGCATCTTTTTCTTTATTTTCACCATTTCTCATTTTCTGCTAATAAAATCAAAATTTTTGTTTGCATTTTCAGAGACATGTCAGTGGTTCATAGAATAAGAGAACAATGTTCATTTTACTACAACATAGACCTATAAAGAGTAAACTGCATTTCTTCATTGTATGATGTAATGTAAATATTTAACGCACTGACAGCATGCAGATTCTGTTATAATTACACATACTTTAGATTTGTTATAATCCACATAATAAAACCTACTTAGACTTGATAAGTGAGCATCAAGCAGAAGTTAAGGGTCACACAGAAACGACAAACAGTGTTTAAAATAAATCCCCTCTCTATTTAAGAGCCTCAAACCCCAACTCTGAAATAATCTGGTAATAAAAAAGAACCAGAGTTATGAAAACTGGGGAATTATTCCCAGAGAAACAGCTGGGGCTAAAAGAGTCTCTGAATGTTTGGCAGCCTCTGATCGTCCTCTATCAGCTCAACATTACAGCTGAACCCTCCATTCATGTCTCCAACCTGCAGGTAAATGAAAATAATCTCTGCAGTGACAGAGACGGATCCCGCTCTGAAAATGTCAGGAAAATATTCAGTTTCAGTTGTTTTGATGGATGTAGTGCAGGAAAGACTGCCAGCCACAGAAGATCAAACTTAACTATGATTTCAGTAACAATGACACTATAAATATAGGTGGAAATTTATTTCAATTTATATTAAACTGGTTTTATACATTTTCTTAACATTTTAGTCTTACATTATGTGAGATAAGAATATTAACAACAACAAAAAAATCTGATACTAAACTAAAAGTACGTGTCAATCCCAGTGTAGGCTTTTATATTATTAAATTCGAGTTGTTCATGTCAGACACTTTATAATAATAATAATAAAAAAGCTCTTACAAACATTTCACCAGTGAATAAAAGATTAATGTGATTGTTCAAGAAACATTTTTTAGTTAAATAAATCACTGAAGAAATCTTTCATGGCTAACAGGTGGAAAGTGAAAGAGCAGATTTTTATTTATTTTAATTTATTTTAGGTACAGAAGTAGGAACTTCTTCTGTTACGCATTTATATCCAATTAATCAATGAATGAAATGATAAAATAGCACATTTACAACAACCTCAGCTGACCAAAGTGTTTCACAACATCACAGGGACATAAACAATAAAACAAAAAAAATATTTAGTTTTGTAAAAGTAATAAAATTGGCCAAAAAGCATCAAAAATAAAAGAATAAAAACAAAGACATATTTAATTTCAAAGAAGCACTAATATTTATTTATACAATACTATTTTTTATGCTTCACAATCTTCTTCTTTTAAACACTATTATCAAACTGTCCTCCCACTTGCGGGTGAAGAACACGACCAGCGGGGGTGATGGGGAGGAGGAAGGAAGAAGGGTCAAACTGTTTCAGAGCAATGGGGGATGCAGAGAGAAATAGTTTTTGGGTTGCTATGGTAACAGGCTCAGCATAGTGGAATCAAAAAAAGAACAAAAAAAAAGAAAACAATGCCCCTGTGGTCATGTGTGCACGTTTTCCCAAACAGGCAGACTTTACCACAGTGGAAGCGGGGGTTAGTTGCCATGGCAGCGGTGGCAGTGGGTTGGGTTGCCGGGGGAAACGCTGGCACAAGAACAAGTCACTTTTTCTCAAGATCCACTCAACACCATTCAGTTAGCGTTGGAAACTGAGATACGGTGAAGTAAGAATATGACTTGTACTTCAGTTTGACAGAGACAGAGAAAGAAATGCATTTTTTTAAACTTTTTTCTACAACAAATTCTGCTCCATTTCTAATTCATGGATAATAATGTTGCATAAAAAATAATAGGATATAAATGTATGTATCTGAAAATGTGGATCTTTAGGTCTTGAGAAACAAAATGTGTCAACTTTAATTATAAAGTAAAAAAGACAAAGGAACACATGGAGAACAAAACAACCTCCAACACGTTTTTACCACCAGAGGCAACAATTACACTGAATTAAATTATTTTCTCTCCTTTGAGAGAGAGAATGAGCATCAATAAGAAATGAAGTACAGAACCAGTAGAAATAATATTTATCATAATAGTTCAGTTTTAGTTGAAAGGTTTTAGAGTTTGGGGTGAAAACTATTTATCCAGTGACAGATTTCTTCTGTTTCTGCTTTTGTTGTTGCATAAAATCCTGAACTAAGTGATTATTAATGACATGTTTTGAAAAGATGAGTTAAAATTCACCAGCTGAACCCTGGCCAAATTACTGTGGACCTATAATGATCGGTCTGACAACATAAAGTAGACTAAAAGGTCTCAAACACCAACATGTAATGCTCCAATGTAAAATAAGGTAAAGTACGGTAATTTTATTTATATAGAACATTTTCAACAAAGTGCTTTACATGAATTAGAAGGAAATACAAACAAAGCAACACACCAAAAGAAAGACAAAAAGGTAAAAGTTTAAAACCACATATTGGTTCCCCATGTTTAATAAGAATAAGTAGTCCATAATTTATGAACTAGTAGAGGTTTCTCTGGAATCTTATTCTGATAAAACTACATATTGGTTCTCCATGTTTAATATAATGCTCCAATGAGTAATCAATGTCATTGATTACTCCAAACCTGCTGCAATGACTCACCCAAGAGGTTACAAAATAAAGCATTGCAAGTCTACTATAACAAAGAAACTAAACAAAATGGGCATGTATGGAAATCTTCAACACGTCTGGCGCTGAATGAGACAAGACAGACACGGTACCTTGGTTCCACTGTAGAAGTCGTCTTGAATGCTGGCGTTCATAAACGTCTGCTGCAGGTGAACGCAGGTGTCGATTCCACCTGGCAGCACCAGCTTTCCAGAAGCATCGATCACCTTAGCTCCACCTGGGATCATCAGCTCCTTCCCAACCTGCCACACAACACAAACACAGCCTGAACATCACCGAGGTACATCACTGAGCAAAACATTCATTGTTCTGTTGTTTGGACTTTGTTCTTGTAATGCAAATATTTTATATTGTTGTGATAGTTGATAAGAGCTGAAATGATTAATCGCATTAATCACGATTAATCAGATTATTTAAATAATTGACAACTAATTTAGGAAACGATTAATTGTTAACTGAACTATTAAGAGCCAAAAAAGATAAATTGTTGAAAGAACAGCATACTCAGTACAGCAACTAAGCCAAAATGTACAAAAGAAATATATTCATCTTGCATTTAAGATAAAAAAAAAATTTGTCTGCAAATATGTTCAACTAAAAACTCCTCAGGTGGTATAGTTTTAGCTTTTTCTGGTTCAAATTCTGTAAAAGCTTTTGAAATGTGGATGTTAGAAGTATTTTTAGCTGCAGATGCATCCTTCGCTACAAATGATCAATAGTTCACTAAAAAATCATAGGTTGCTGCATTTTAGACAATAAAATATTTATTTTCTTCTTCAATTGTTTTTTCCCATCTTTTTACATATTTCTAATATTGTCCAAAAAAGGCACAAGTTAAAAAATCTGCAGAATATGCCAAAATTTTTTACCCAATTAACCGATTAATTGTCAGAACAATTGATTAATCGATTAAGCCCAATAGTTAATGAATAGTTCTTTGTGTAAAACGTATAACTTATTCTAAACAGCAGATGGAGTAAGTTATCTAATTTGATTTGAAAGCAAATAACTGAACTAATGTGAACTAATAACTGGATATTCCTTAGATACTAAATTATTTAACATTAGTTCAATTCATATTTGAGATTCCAGAAATAAAAAGACAGAGTTAAAAAAAAAGGTGCAAATTCTGTGAGATTAAATCTCAGCTTTCTAGGTTTCTGAGTCAAGTCCATCTTTTCTAAATAAAGTGATAAATATCTCCATGGCAACAACTTTAGAGCTAATTTTAGTCTTCACTATCATGGCCCTGTATTTCACTGAGTGGTAAAAACCTTTTACAACAGAGTATTGTGAGCAGCTGGGACGGCACTACCTAGTGAATGAGTGAGTTGAGGTTGGATTTCGCAACAGAGAGGGGAAAAAGTGACGTTTTTAAAGTGTAACTGCTATAAAATTAGGTGAGATTATGTGCTTATTTTTGTTTGCAAAGGTTGTTAAAGGGGGTTACCTGCTGTATGATGCCGTTCTCGATATAAACATCTGCTTCCTGTGTGAAGTCATCATTCACCACCTTCCCTCCCTTGATGAGGATGCGCATGGACCCCATGTTAGCAGCCATGATCCTACAGGACAGAAAACACTGAAATTCAATATATAAACATATTCAACTGAGCAAAAATTCATACCTTCCTCAATGCATTGGGACTGCTGACTGTCAAACATTTTCCTGATGATTTCTAAACTAACTTAGTCAGCTTTTATGACTGCATAAAGGTTTTTTCAAGCACAATTTGTGATCTTTAATACTTAATTCTGTTTCTACACAATATAAAATAGTAATTTTAATGCTTTAATTGGTGAAATCTAATGCAGACTTAAGGGCTAGCTTGCAGAAACCAACAAAAGCAATGAAAAAGGCCCTTTTAGTTTCTGTGTGGGTGTAGTTTCAGCTTCTCAGCAACTCTGAAATGACAGTTTTACCAGTTAAAATATCCATTTGTAATGTGGCAAATCTAAAACAGATGACAAAATACAAGAAGAAGAACTACCTTCCCCAAAGTCAAGCAGATGATCACCATTCAACGTGTGGAGACAAAAACATGCTAATTAATTTATGCTAACATACTAATTAGCGTTGGTTTTCTGCTTTATGAGACCCATTCAGATTCAGTGCCCAACAGCTATAACTGCTGGCTCTAATAACCTCATTATAATAAACATATTCATGTGGTTTGCCTATCTCATTGTCTGATGTTTTAAATAATCCATGTTTTAAGATAAACCTCCAGTTTCCTCCAGTAACCTGATGGGATCAACAAGCTAAAGAGGTTCCTCAACAAGCATCTCTCTGTGTGTATTCTGCATGGATGGCTGCATGCAATGTGTTTGATAGCAGCACACAATAGCCTCTCAGTTATACAAAATCAACACAAAGGAGGAGAACAGGAAGAGAGTGGAGGAAAGAGGGGTGCGCAAGGGGAAGAACGAGAACACAATCATGACAAAAGTTTATAAAGAATTTATATTATAGTCTATGGAAGGAAAAGTCTCAAAAATATCCCCAATTTTGCTTCCTAGTTCTCGATATCCATTTATTCCAGCTAATTTAGACCTGTAGTTTAATCAGGTCAGACTCCAATAATGCCTTAAATAGATTGGAGAGTGGTGACCGGAGAAATAAATCAATTTACTGATTACAAAAGAAAGTAGATGATTGCACAAAGATGGTGCTGCCTGAGGCGGTTGGGGTAAACATGACGTTGGAGGGGCGTGCAGCATGGAAAGCAGAGCCATGAGGGCCGGACAGCCTGAATAAGAGCCTGGTTTCCCTGGAGGAGTGAGCTGAAGAGCATTCAGAAGGAAACCAGGCCACACACAAACACATAAATGTTCAAACGATGCAGCAGTCATAACGGCTTACAACGTCGAGTCAAGGTTTTATAAAAATATGTTTCAACGCAATCATACACTATTAAAGAAATCTGAACGTTTTTGGAAATGATGCAGGATTTTTATCTGATGTTTAACCAGATTTTAAAATATTGGCACATTCTGCAAATGTTTAACGTCACCATTTAAACCTTTTTATACCATATTATATATTTCAACAGAAATAAACAATTCAATTCCTCTTTAAAATAAGAAAATAAGTATTAATGCCTAAAACGCAGTAACAGCGTTCCTTTAGTGAATTTGAACCAGGTGAAGCTAAAACTATGCCACTTTTACTGACTTAAATACAAATTGTGTAGTTTTTGCACAGTTTTGGCTTAATTACGGCTCTCAGTGTGTCATTCTTTCAGCAAATTGTTTTTTTAAGCTTATATACTCCAAGTAATTAATTGATAGGCCTGAATGATAACAAATTTTGCCGAACGATACATTGTTCCAGAAGTTATTGCGATAAACTATATTATTGCTGTTTTGAGACCATTTTTATGTAATATAATGATAAAGGCATAATAATGCAAGAACACATTCTCAAAGATGTACTTTAAATTTAACATTTAACACTGGAACCAGAAGACATGTTAAATATCCAAAAGAACAGAAATAACAAATGAAATGAATTATGAAGTCTCTAAACAAAACTGAGACCAACGAACCAGAATGAAGACTTTACTAATGTAACAACGGAACAAGCAAATCTATTCAATATATGTTCAGCCATATGTTATTTTCTCTTTTGTTAAAACTGCAAAAAAGACACAAAGTAAGTGACTTTGAGAGAAAAGGGAACCGTGGAGTTGAAAGAAACTAATCTAGACAGGAAGAAAGTGATTTTGGTTTTATATTCTGACTTTCATGACCTAAAGGTTGAAGCTGTTGTCACCATTTCTGTCCTGGGAATCAGAACTGCTGCCACTGGATACTGCAGGCTCTGTGTGTCCATAAAGACTTTAAGACTGGAGGAAATTAAAGTTAACTTATATAACTGACACTCTGAACAGTAACACCCTTCAAGTTCACAAATATACGCAGTCCAAGAGCACTTTAAGGGAGGGGAGATTAAAATCCTGGTGCCAAATGAAGGATTTTACTAGCTTTCTAAGGCAAAGTTGAGAAAACATTCCTCAGTTTTATTTTTGGATACTGCTCTGTTCAAATGTTTTTATGAAAATCTAAAAAAATCCAAATATTTTGTAAGAAAAACAGAGTGGTGTCTAAACTATGTATCACAATCATGAACTCTAAAGCAATGAGTAAAGTGTTACTGTTCCTACTCTTGTTAAAACCCTTTTCTGTCAGTATTTAGTTGAGTTTCTACTTTGGAAAATAATCACGTTGAATCATTGGTTATTTTGTTGCCTACTTAAAATAGTTGATTTTCACATTTGACATAAAACAAATACTTAGTGTGCTTTTATATTTAATTAATTCTAATTAAGCACAATAAACAATAAATAATCACATGATAATTTCCATTTGAACAACAATTCCCAATATAAGTCACCATTTTGAGAAACGCTGCAAACATTTGGTACCCAGGATGAAGTAGTTCGTCTGCACTACCTGTCCCTTTTGCCTGTTTTCCTTGTCAAAGTTGAATGGCTGTTATTTCTTTTAAAGACAATTTTGGTTACAGAGACTTAATAATCAATTTTAATTGTTGATGTTTCATTTGTTTTGTTTTGTATATTTAAAATGTTTTCTGATTCTAGTGTCAAATAAATTTTAGAAATTAAAGTTAGTTTGATCTTTCAGTGGATGTACTCTCCATTATTATTATTATTATTATTATTATTATTATTATTATTATTATTATTATTATTATTATTACTATATTAGTTGAAAATATTCTCATTTATCTCAATAATTTCTGGGACAATTTATCATTCTGCAAAATGCATTATTGTGACAAGCCTAATTCTAATTATTACATATTTGGGAACTGAAAAAAACAAACTAACTTAATAGAAAGACCTACCTTGGATGTTGAATCACAGTCCCAAATTCTTGGAAAAGTCTCTTTGATTTAAACATTTAAAACTGAATTACATATATAAATGTATATAACTGTTAATGTTTAGCTGGAAGAAGAGGTTCAGACCTGAACTGATCGCTTTGTAAGGGTCAGATGACAAAAACCTGAGTGGGGCGTTTGTAATCTCTAGAAGACTCACAGTGTATCCAACAATGATAGGTGAAAAGTGCACACGCCTTAGATTTAATCAGTGACTGTGTGTTTGCTTTCTGCTGCATCATGGCTGTCATAACAGGCAGGAACGCAAACAGAGAGCCACACACAGTCACAAGCCAGGCAGTATTTCTCACGCATGCTGTGACCGGCTGCTTCAGCACTTACATGCATGCATGGACTAATGCCTCACACACACATAAATACACACACTGAGTTCAGTAGGATGCAATCGTCTCATAAGCAGCCAAACTGTTCTGCTTTCTGCATGCGGTTTTTTAATGAGGTGCAGAATTAATAATGGATGATGAGCAAAGTCACCATATCGAATGATCACAAAGTCACTGTTTTAAATAAAATAGAATCTACAAAGCATTAAACTTCCACTTTTACAGTTCTGTGTTCATTTAAAACAATTTAAATAAAACCAAAAAGATATTAGAAATGAAACGATTAATCACGATTAACTGTGATTAATTGATTAGTGCAATAATCGTCAAATAAATTAGTATAATCGTTAACTGGATACAGACTCCAAAGAAAGCCATTTACTAAAAAATCCAACACAGTCAAGGCAGCAATTAAATAAATAAAAAGATATTAGAACTGAACGATTAATCCCGATTAATTTTGATTAATCGATTAGTGCAATAATAGTCAAATAAATTAATAAGCAATTAATCGTTAACTGGAGTTTACAGACTCCAAAAAAGGACATTTAATGAAAAAACCAACACAGTCAGCAACTGAACAAACAATGTCCAAAAATCTACACATTTTCCTTTTAAGATGAAAAAAAAACCTTGTTTTGTACCTACAACTCCTCAAGATATGATTGGTAAAAGCCTTGGCTTGAATTTGACACGTATATCTGCTGACACCTTTAGATGTGTGTTTCTGAGGCTACATGTGTGGCATCGTTGGGTGTGTGTCTGAGTGTCGCTGCACGCTGCAGGTGAGAAGAAACGAGTAGACAGCTGCTGACTCCAGCTTGATCTGTATAGTAATCACCATGGGGTCAGACGGTGTGCAATACACACAGTGTGACAGTCAATGTAAACGTGTGTGAGCTCCTGAATCTGTGCGAGTGTGTGTGAACTGTGCAGCTTCTTAAATGCCTGAGCAAACGTGCATCTGGTGTTAAAAATAGACATCAAAATGGGAAACAGTGCTCACATTTACAATAACAGTACCTAGACAGATTTTCATCATAGTAGATGAAATATATTCTGATTTATCTCTGTTTATGGGACTAAAAGCTGATCTGTGCAAGCCTGTATGCTTTGGGAGTGGTACTGATTACAGATGGTCAACACGGATTCCACATCAGGATACTCACATTTTACTGCAGAGCTATAAACACCAAGACAGATCTGCAAAGTAAACTTGCAGGACATCTTAGTAATTGTTATCTCTTCTCTAGAACTGAGGACAAATAGATTATATACTTTAAAATCATCCAGTCATTGCATTGGAACACCAAACGTTCACTAAAGGTCAATAATTTGCTTTCACATATTTTAAAAATTAAGTGTGTGTTTAACATCACTGTTCAATAGCATCCTTGCTAATGTATTCATCTTATTTTCCTGCACCAGTAAAGATGTCCAAAACCAAGCAATGCAAAAATATCTAAACATCATAAACTACAAATTCATCCTTCCCAACAAAGCATAAAGGAATTCATATTAACTTATTCTACTACATTAAAATGATCACACATAAAAATCTAGGTTGGCCTGTGCGAACCATCATCTTTACCATGACTCAATGGATTTAGATGAAAAGAGAACAACCAACAAACAAGATAATAGACTTACATAAAGTATACACGCCTTTAATGTAGTGACACAACAAAATGACAATCAAAACTCACCCATGTTCCTTCACAAACCGCACAAGATGACATTTCTCCACAAAGCAAACCCTCCATTTTTAAACGGGTTTGAATGCATTTCGATCATTTCCTCCCCCATATTGGCTCACTTTAATTATTTTTATTCAAATGAATCCAAAATAAGCAACAGGAACCGATGGCATAAATATATAACACGACAGAGCGAAAAATTAGCGGATTTCGAGAAGAATCCTGTCGTTATTAACGCTTAAAAGGCGTTTAATACACAATTTATCAACGTGAAAGAGGACTAAAACGCGTACAATTAACCCATTTTGATCAGCAGGTGTTAACATCCAAAACATACACCATTACATCTTCGTTGTTTTTTCTCATTACTGTTTTCCTACCGTTTATGTTCGTGGATTCCAACACCGTCCTCCTCCAGCGGAGTCTGTCTGTCGGTCCGAGCACCAGCCGAGTGCGCGAGGACAGCTGCCACAGCGCGAGCCGCAGATGCTTCTCGGCTGACGGTCAAGCAGCACCCAATCGGTAGCCGCTTGAAGCGGACCAATGGCAAAAAACGGACCAATCACAGCCCGTAATCTCTCCCGTTACTCGGGAGACAGGGGCGGGTCTTCACTGCCTCTGGAGATGTGCTGCGTTCAAAGGCCTGGAAAGAAGTCTGTTTCTCATTTCTGTTCGTTATGATTTCTCGCTCTCATTGGACATATAATAACATAATAACTTTTTGTTTCGTCGGAAGATCAGTACATTTGCGATCAATAAGAGTGAACTTAATTGACACCTACCTCCCCTCAAACGTGGGTGATTCATTTTAAAAAACGGAAATCTGATTTCTTTATTAAAATAATGTCACTAAAACTGCTAAACCTTCTTGAAAGCAACATCATGATATGTCTGTTGTGTTGGGCAGAAGAAATTATTTTTATTTTTAAAAATGTACAACAAAAGTAAAGTATTAGCTAATTTCTATGTTTAAGGGAATTTAGCAAATATAAATATCAAATTTTGTAATTCTTACTGACCTTAAATAGGAACAGCTTGTCTAATTTAATATTACTGATTCAACTATACTTGTTCAATAATAGATAAATTAGAGGCTTCAACTTTCTCATCAACACTGCTGCAGTTTTCAAACATTTTTGTTTATTTTACTATAATACAGTGAAAATACTGAGTATTTGACCATAAAATGCACCAAAATTAGAGGAGAATAATTCTCTCAAAACTAAGATGGACATTTTTGAGAGTTTAAACTAATTTTATCGCACAATCATAACTAGCAGTATTTAAAAACCTGCTCTTAATGAGTTTACAAAACATCAATTGAGCCTTAAACAGAAATTGATATAAAAAGATGAAATTAAATAAGAACAAAGGTCGGTTACACAGAATCACAAGAAACAGTCGTTTTTTTTATTCACATATATTTTACATAGTTCAAGTACAAAGTTAAAATTCCTTTTTAATTAGTTTATATTCATACAAGAGTAAAATCATAACAGTGTCTTTCTACAACTACAACTTAAATACAGTCATAGTAAAGACCAATTTGATTTTACTCCTAACAATATATTTTTCTGATAAAATTTTAGCACCTTTTGAAACACCAACAGGTCGTCCTTTTCCTAAAAGCTCCTCATCTTTCATTTAGTCCATGAGATGAGTGTCTGCATGCGCCGCAGTGTTGTATTTGTAGGTGTTGCATGTGTCTGAGCGAACGTCGCTCTGTCGAACGAAGTGTTTCTGATGTGTTTGTTTGCAAAGTGTATGTGTTGAAAACAGCGCATCACTCAGCCTAAAAGCTGTCGATAGGCGAACAGAAACATCATCACCGCGTCGCCCGCGTTTAGAAAGAGCGACTGGGTTCCTAAACACTTTTACCATCCTGTGCTCTCAGACAGAAATGTGTTGAAACATGTTTTTTTTTTGTTTTTTTTTAAGCAAACCAGAATGTGCTTTTCGGTTTTTGTTTCATCTCATTGTGGAAAACTTACTTATTTGTCAAAAAGGATATTAAAGAAAGATTTAACAACTATTTTACCTCTTAAGATTTTAGATAATCCTTTTAATCATCAGCATGTGGCTTCAATTATTCTTAACAAATTAAGCTACAAGAAGTTATCACATGGTCAAAGCAAAAACTAATAATAAAAAAAAGAAAGAAAAGCCTTATTTTTAAAGTTACATTTTTCTACCTTGAGAACACAAGGCAGAATTTATATACAATTAATTTTTTTTTTCACAAACAAAATTGTTAAAGTTAAATAATATCAATTCTTAATTACTAGAGGACTTGACAATGACTGAAAAACACAGTAATAACTCTAAATTTGATGTTAAGTGATGGTATAGGTATATTTTTTTACTTTAAATTTGATGAATGATAGCAACCTAAAATTTAATCTGTCCTTTCATTTAATACAATTATGACATATTAGGAAAAAAATATGAAAATAGTCATGATACCTCTTAAGGTTAGATTAATAAATTGTTGACATATTTGTGCTTCCTGAGTCTAAAATAAAGTGTTATCTTTCACATTATTCCCAGTCTGCTTCTGATTGACGACTCCTTCCCTGTGAGCTGCAGTAAAGTAAAGTAATTTAAAAATACATAAAAACAGTACAATGTTTGTTCAACATGTCATTTTCTAATTGGCCTTTTTGAAGTGTTTGCTTAATTCAACTACAAACAGAAAGTAATTATGTTTTTTGGGATTAAAATTTGACTATACTCTTAAATTGTTCAAAAAAATTAAGTGATGCCATAAACACTTCTTATTCCAAATTAAAATAAGATTTTTTTTTATTTTTGCTTTAGGGTGCATTCACACCAGTCCTATTTAGTCTGCTTTAATAGAACTCCAGTTCGTTTGCCTAGAAAGTCCGGTTTGTTTGGGGAGATGTGAATGTGAAACCGGACCAAAATAAACAAACTTTTGTCTGCCTAAAACCGGACTCGGTTTGGTTGAAGTGAACTCTGGTGCGGTTTGAAAGCCAAATGGACTGGAGACAGTTCAAAAAGCAGGAAGTGAACTACAGCGCAGGGAATTCTGGGTAAATACAACCGAAACAAACGTTTGTCTAGCAGTAGCTGTATAAAAGCGTCGTGGTCTTATACGCTACTCCAATTTAGGCTGCATTTTACGGAAAAGGAAGCTGCTCTCAGTGTCTTCTTCAGAGGTATTTTGTGCTGTTTCCTTCAGTTGTTCTTGGTGTAGCGCCACTACAGGCGAGGAGGGGAACAGATCTTTTAATTAGTGAAAGCGAACCGCATCAACTAAAAATGTAACAAATGTTGAAATTTTGGTCCCCAATCAAACAGTCTATCGGACTTTCAGGTGAGAAAACACCCTTAGACTTTTCATGAGACAGGAAAGCACTTGTTTTACGTGGTTGACTTCTGATTTTATTTCTTTTGCTTGTTTCAACTCATTTCTGGTCTGAGACTTTTGCACAGCTCATCTTTCCCACTATTTGTCCTGGCATTCTCGAGTACAATAGCACAAGTCACTATACTAACTGTAAATATGCTTTCTCTAGCCTCTCTCTCCCCTATATCTGTAGGCCGAGACTGAACTGAACTGAGCACCAACCTGGAACAGTACACACACACAATAACAGATTATTATTGTAATTATTATTATCATATTATTATTATAATAATTATACTCCCTAATCTAACATGGAATCAGAGATTACACTGACTGACTGACATGCAGCACCTGGGGGAGGGGAAGGTGGCGATGGGAGGGGCAGGGGTTGGGAGCACCGAGCGATGCGGGGAATCACCCTGCAGGGCCTGGGAAGCCTGACCGTAAAACAGGCGACGAGCAAAGAGCACAGTATGCATGTGTTTGTTTTTTGTTTACAAGAAGCAGAAAAGCCGGCCACTGTGTGTCCGGCAGATGATTGTGTGTTGTTTTTGACCTGCAGAAAGAGAGCGCACTGTAAAAAAGAGCTTAAAGAGTTTAAAAAGCACCTGAAGGTTGGTTGTATAAACGGAGAGTAAACACGATGGAAAAGATGTCGAGCCTGCTGGTTGACTTGAGAGGCTGTGCATGTAGTTTGTGTACGTGTGCGTCCGCGAAAAGACTGCATGAGTTCAGTTGTTAGCTGGTATCTGAGAAAGGTTCAGCGGACTGGAAGGCTTCCTGGAAAAGAGGGTCGACTGCCGACCGCAAGCACCAGACTGAAAGGTTTTCTCCAAAGACACCCCTGTGTAAATAATCCTCCCATCAGTTCACAGATCTGTTAATCTCAGAGTTAAAATGGAAAGAAACTGAGATTATTCCATTGTGTTTCGAATATAAGGAAGAATAAACACCCAACAGAGGTCTTTTATTTACACAGGGTTATCCGTTTCAGTCACAGGAAGTAGAAAACCAGCATAGTGTCTAGAGTAAAGTTGGGCTCTGATTTCCGTGGATGCTGCTGTGTAGTAACTAAAGCACAAAGTGGATCTCTGTGAGCACAACTCCTGGATAACTCGATGACTTTTTCACCGGACAGAAAGACAAATGAGCAACGGCTGGAGTTGAGGCACGAGAGAAGCTGCACCATAACAGGAGGGTAATCTAAATGCTGCTGCAGTAACAATACTGAATCCTACAAAGTCCTTTACTGTTTCAGTTTAAAATCTCTTGGAGGCAGAGCTGTTCTGAAAGTAGAAATAGACGACTTTGGACGCTGGTTGGAGAATCACACAAACATACTTGCTAACAGAACTGTTCACTACAAAACTATGGGCCAGTTAGCAATGCAGCTAATGATTATTTTAGTAACAATATTCTATCAATTATTCTGGTGATTAAGACGAAGTACAGGGCCAGGCTAATAAAAATAAAATAAAATGACCAGAATAAAGTTGTAGCAAAATAAGAATAAAGTCAGAATATTACAAGAATAAAGTGATAAAATTACCAGAATAATGTCGCAAAATTACCAGAGTAAAGTCTTAAAATTTACCAGAATAAAGGAGTAATATCACCAGAAGAAAATCAAACTAATACAAAATAAAGTCATAAAATTACCAGAATAACGTTGTTAATATCTCCTTACTTGTAAAACAAATAACAAAGTGTAATTTTGCAAGACGCTTAAAAGACCACATTTTTTTCATATTACAACTTTATTCTCAGGAGTTTATAACTTTATTCTCAATATTTTATTTTATTTATTCTTCACCCTGGCCCTGACTCCATCGCAGGCGATTAATCAAGTAATCAGAGAAGATTGTCAGGTTCTGTAGTGTCTACTTATTTTATGAGCAATACAAAAACATGAAAAAGATCAAATTTAGTTTTTTGAGTGCGTGCACGAACAAACAGTTTGTCTTCTACCTAATGTTTTGAATTTTAGGAAGATGTTAATTTGTTTTTATGATCCTCCAGTAGAGGACCATAAAAACTAATTTTTCTGGAATAAATTAACCCAAGGAGATTTTTTGTAGAATCAGATAAGCTCTGCCTCAAAGAAATTTTATTCCCACTTTTTTCATACACAAAGTCACTATGTATGGTCCCAATGTTTACAGTTCACACCTTTTTTTTTGTCTTTTTTTTTTGCTAAACGAACATGTTTAGTTTAACTCAGGGAAATAAAAACAATTCAGCGACTAAAACAACAACAACAACAACTAAAAAAACAGAGACTGTTGAGCCTCCAAGAGCACCAAAAATTGTAGAAGTGTTGAGTTTAAGTGGCACCGTTTGGACTCCATCACCACCAGACTAGCACCACGAGGATTAACTGTTATGTGTGTTTTTTTGGATACATTTGTGTTCATTCCACTGTTACTAAGCGTTAATACAGTTAAATATTACAGCAGAAGGAGTCATTGGTGTGTTTATGCATTAAGAGATATTAAAAACAGAAAGCTGGGGCATCTTTGTTACTTTTGCGCCCCCTGGAGGTTAACCCCAGCTATTGCGGCGCAGTAAAGCCAGAAGACATCAGTTTCAAGGTTGGACAGGAAGTATATGTATATGAGTTACAGTACAGAAACCCTGCAGCTGTGTGTTTGTGTGTATAAATCAGCAGGGTAGCACCAGGGAACTAAGGTCAGCCAGTGGTCTACACGGGATCTGGGGGAGCAGTCCTTTGACATTACTTGTGAGTGTTTATGTGTGTTTGTCCAGTCTGTCATTCTGCATCAGCCAACCTTCATGTACTAACTGTATTCTGTTTGTAGTTACCAGCATGTGCGTCTCTTTGTGTGTGTAAGAGAGAGACAGAGTCGGTTTGTAATTAATTGCAGGCGAAGTACTCCTTGAGCGGGGCGAAGAGGTGCCGGATGACGGGGACGCTCCAGGAACGACCCAGCAGCCTTTGCCTCGCCAGACGACTCATGTTGGACACGTCGGTGTAGTGGACGGGAAAACCGAACACCCTGAAACAATCAGGCCATTTTAAAAGTTTAACACATGTGACAAACTGAAGCAAAACTCTTAACTACTTGTTTTCAGAGTTGGGTAGTCCCTAGTTACATTTACTCAAGTAACTTTAAAAAAAATAAAATACTTTTAGGAGTATCTTTACTATGTTTTACTTTTACTTGAGTAATTTTATTATGATTTATTATGATTTTCTACCCACTGAATGAAAAACAGACATGTTTTACACAAAGATTCACCAGACACAGACACACACCTGCAGTTTTTGTTTAAGTCTCATAAGTTCAGTAAAAGACTTGGAAAAATGTTTCTTTTGTCTGATTTTGTTATTTTGTAATTATAGTATTTATATTAATTATTTTCATTTTGATCTTTAAAATACCAATATTTCCACATAACATTTGTCTGACAATGTAATTTTTAAATATCAAATGATTGTTTTGATCATTTTTACCAAATACTTTTTTACTCTTACCTGAGTAAAATTTTTGGGTTAAATTCAGTTTTATTTTTTGTTTATTGCAACTAACACTGGGCGATATGGCTTAAAAATAAAATCTCAGATTTTGTCACAACATACTATTTATTAGCTATGGCATCAACTTTTTTTGTTTGTTTTCTTTATTTTA
>CAEFZX010009932.1:0-110881 GCA_903066825.1 Alfaro cultratus
CTTAAGTACACCTCGCTGACGAGGCTGATGGATCACAGCTGTGACCGATGATGGCACCACCGCACTCCATCCGGACCCTGGCGCCATCTGGTGGTGGAAGAAGGACAAGGCGCACAGGAAAAAACCCCACAAAGAAAACCAGAGGACCCCGGAACATGACATAACTGCCCTTAAAGAACTGCAACCCTCGAGCACCGATTTGATTTTGGCATTGTAAAATATTTGTTGTTGTATTTGTTTGTAATTACTAGTGTTCTATGTTGTTCTTGTATGTTATTTCTTTTGCAATAATAATAAATAAAATAAATTTAAAAAAAAGTAAATTATTACTTGTGTTGATCCAGCTTCAAAATGCCTGAAGTCTATGTCGTGTACGGTTGGACCAACTGTTCTATTAGAGAGAAAGATAAACATTGGTCACAAGGGAGTTAATCTTAAAAAACTTACCAAACAAAGACGAGAAAAGTGTGTCAACAATCTACAGCTAAAAACAGGAGGTGCACAAACTAACAATGTCAGAGTTTCCACTTTCTAACAGGTAAAGATCGCATCGTTTAAATTGTACTTTCAGATATTTTATTGGACAGTTACTGAGAAAGACAAGCAGTCATATGTAAGGTAAGATCTATTATTTTTATGCTCTGGTTTGGTCAAACGTTTTTAATGGGTTTTCTGTAGATCGCTGTGAGTGTTTGACCTACATTGTAGAAATGCAGAACGACTCAACATTAATATACAACTGCAGCATGAATTTGGGTTTACAGAAGAGAAATAAATTATTTACAAGTAAATCCAAGCACATAGAAATAACATGGGTTGAAATCCACTTTCTGACCTCCACCTGAATTTTGTGTGTCATCCGTGTCTGAAACCCAGCAATACAAAGAAGCACAATGGTGTATGAATCAAATGTTTTTACAAACTGGTAGCTTCATAGCATAATTACATGAGTCATATTTAGACGACTTTTCTGCATAATACTGACCTCCTTTCTCTCCTATCATCAGGACACTTACTACAATCCAAAATCCATATTTGCCTATGTCTTTCTTTTGACTTCGGATTGGTTAAAAATGTTTTTTCTTGTTTACGACTGACCTAGTCAATCATAAACAATTGACCTCGATTATTGACCTAGTCAATCATGAACAACCTCACCACCTTCTCCGGCAGTTTTGGTCAGAAAATGCACATCTACGGCGTTATGTTTGTGTCACCAACCTGAGCAACCTTACAATATACTGCAAAAACACAAAATCTTACCAAGCATTTTTGGTCTAGTTTCTAGTGCAAATATCTTAGTTCACTTGAAATACGACAAAACTAGCCAGTTCATTTTCAGCAAGATATGGGAGCTCATTTTAATAACTCAATAATTCCTTAATAGAGACGAAAATGCCTATATTTTCCTATTGACAGATTATTTCTCTTACGGGAAAAATCTCAGTCTCTGCATGTACCGGTGAAAGGCAATGACTCACGGTGGCTGAGAATACCAGTGCACACCAGCTTCTGCAGAATTTGTGAAATCTCCCTCCAATTTAAAATTATTCACTCATTTGTGTTGTTCTACTTCAGAAAAACCTAAATATTACAGCTTTAAGGGTTGTGTAAATGCTGATTCTGCGTTCAAACGCATTGAACCAGAAGCGTTTCTCTACATACACTCATGACTTATGTATAAATCTACCATCACCCCTCAGAGAGCGGAGGACCGTTGCTATGGAAACTGGCTGTCAGAACATCTATCTGTGTGCCACCATAGTGAAGGTAGCCTTCCCCCCCGCTGTGATCGGACCCATGTACCTGTTCCCATCAGTCTTGGGGTTATTCCAGGTGATCGAGGCGGCGCTGCTCGTCGTTCTGTTCAGGTGTTACCACTGGTTCACCACAAAAGGAAAAGGTGAGACCCACTGAACATGTATTTAAAAACTAACGGTTTTATAATAGTTTTATCTTTAATTTATCACCTCCTGAAGATGGGAATAGCTCAGTTTCTTTACAGTTTATAATTAACTCTTTCATGCAGTGGACAGCTTCCTAAAAGCCATTTTCTTGTGGATTTTTATGTTAGCAATGCACACAGACCATGCAGTACACTGCCAACTTCTGGCCATCCACTGCAGGTGCAAGAAAATATTTGTTAAATTCAATATGGCAGACAGACAAAAAAGCAACTCAGAAATATCCAGTCCTTCCTTCTGCTGTGAAACTCTTGCAGGTAAAAATATTGTGACATCATGTAACGCTATAGACTAACACTGGTCACGTACTTTCCAAATAACTTTGTATTGGGAGAAAATTACAACTGATTACCTAGAGAAAAATAAAATCCTAGAAACTTTTTTCTATTCCTTAAGAAAATCAAAAACACTGGAAAAAAAAAAATCCTGACGTAAAGGATCATAATTCATGCATGAAAAGGTTAAAATGGTCAAAAACTAGAGTTTCTGCTCTGGTAAAAATCACATTTGTATCTTACACTGCAACTACCATTAAAATAAATAAAAATTTCCGAAGTACCTCATTTTATTTTTAGCTACTGGTTGGTTTAATCATTTCCTGTTTTATGTCCAGAACTGAAAGATTAAGTTTGCTCTTTAGACAAGAAAGGTTGGCTGAAATAATTAAGAAAAAATTCAGTATCCTAGATTTCAGGGAAGCAAACTTCAGAATAGCAACCTTAACATAACCATTTCAGACTAACATTTCTGGAGTTATTTTATGTATTTTTATTAAAGCTCTAGAGATCTGTATTTAATAAAATAATTTAATTGATCAACAGATTCGTACCAGCCGACGTCGACAGGAGAAGCTGAAGGAGATTTCTGAAGGGACTGCATGGCCACCGCATCCCCCCAAATAAAAAATATCACTTTAAACAAGTGGAAAAGTGTCATAAAAGCATATTAATGACAAAACTTATGATTTATTAAAATTGATTTATTCATCAAGTCTATTTTCAATACACCATACAAACACCTATCTTCACTGAAAATAAAAACCCTCATGTACAAAAAAACAAACAAAAAAAAACTTTTTCCCTCAGATTCATGTCTATATGTACACACACAGTAACGTCTGTCAGAGTACCCTAGCGGTAACATGTACACATCTCAACACTAAGAAGGCTGCAGTATGTACATAAATCCCCAATTTATGAAATATCACTCCAATAAGCAACATTATTGCTCACAGAGAGCAACTGAAGGGTTAGCTTCATCCTCAAGAGTTTTGCCTCTGTACAAAAAAACATAAAAAAAAATACTAGCATACATGGAGAATATACAGGTTTTAAACCAGTGGAATAATCTGCAGCTGTACAGTTGTGAGCCTGGAAGAGAAGCTGCCAATGCAAGAAAAATCTGTTTTGTATTTTAGTTTCAAGCACAAAAAAGCATGTTTTATGTGAGGTTGGATGAGTGAATCTGGATGGAAAACAAAAACAAAAATCCTGAAGGAAGAAGAAAAAAAAAAAAAAAGAAGTGATGACCGGGTCCCATAATTCAGCCAGGTTTATGGTGGCTCACTTTGTAATCTCAACTGTACTGCTGTGTTATAACACGTATATAAGCAGATTAGAGGTGAGGCGTCACTCTGAGTTCAGAAGCATTCTGGAAAAATCCTGCCAATTAATAATGGAAAAACCACAGCTAATTGTTTCAGATGAGCCTGGTTTGTGTTGGTAAAAAATAACTTGAGGACAGTCACAAGAACAATCCAAAAAGGAAACAAAAATCTGAAACGAAACCTCAACTCTCCGCTTTCCCAGGAGGCAATGGGAGTTTTCTAGTTGTTTTTTTTTTTTTTTTTACCAGTTTAGCGTTGACTGTCAGTAGAAGGAGAGCGGGATCGTGGTGATCTGGAGCGAGAACGGGAGCGTGAGCGGGATCTTGAACGAGAGCGGGATCTGGACGACCTCTGAGCCGGCGGCGGCGAGGATGGCGTTACTGATTTGCTGTTTTTGGACGAGCGCTTGGGGTCCTTTGATTTGGGGCTGGGCGAGGAGGCACCATGCGCCGGCGTGCCGCTGCGGGAGCGGGAGCGGTGGTGGGTCTTGGTGGGGCTCCGGGAACGTCTGGGGGAGCGGGACTGGGAGCGGCCACGGGAACGGGAGCGCGAGCGGGACGAGCTGTCAGAACGGGAACGGCTTCGAGACCTAAAGAAGATCAAATAAGACGATTAGGATGGAAAAATGGTGACGACTGAAAGGGAAATCTCACATTTAAAACTAGAATAAATGCTCAAGATGGCACTGAAACAATGCAAACAATTAGTGTTGAGGTAAATTATCTTAATGCTCAAATTAAACGCTAAAACCAAGAACATTGCAGTTAAAAAAAAATCTCTAAATTAATGTTCTCACCAGGTTCTTACATTTGGCAAATATAAATAATTTTTGTGATTCTAATTGGCCTAAAAGAAGAAAAGTTTAGTTTAATTTAACTTCAGACAGTGAGCAAAAAAATCTCCTTATTAGGTGTATTAAAATATCTGATTTCAACCACATGTAACAATTTCCAAATTTAGTTTTTTAATAAAACGTTAGATTACATTTTATTACAAAACTGTGATATTCCACACCTTAAACACTTAATGGAAATTCAAGCTTTTTCAATAACTTCAAGCACCTGTGCAAACTGTGTCATATTTCTAATACTTTCCTTGCTCAAACAGTTACTTTTGAAATGTTTCAATATATATTAGAGGGGAAATTTGATGCAGGTTTCAGTCGAACTTGATGCAGGAAACTCACCTCTTTTTGGAAGCTTCAATAAGTTTGATTTTCCTGCCATTGATTTCCTTTCCAGACAGTTTTTCAAGGGCATTTTTCAGATCACTATGAGAGGCAAACTCAACCACCCTGAAAAAAAGAAAAAACTTTTTTTTAAAAAAAGAAAATGAAATGAAAGCCATCAGGTATATCATCTATTGATATTGATCACTTGTCTGTCATTACATATTGCTATTGATTTATTGCCCAGCCTTAAAACGGCAATAAATCACTGTGTGAAGAAAACACTAACAAAAACTATTTTAACAATGTTTATATACTGCTATTGATTCATTGTCCAAGTCAGAAATAAATTAAAATTCTTATAGGAAGTTTTTCTGGATAAATTCCCTCCCGTTCTTGTTGGCACCCTGTCTTACCCTTCGTTGAGTTTTGGGCGATGTGCGTCTGCGAATGTCACCTCTCCAGCTTGTCTCATGAAATCCTTCAGGTCCTACACACGCAAACTCAGGTCAGTTTTCGGAGGGGCGCGGCGAACAACAAGCATAGGCTGAGATATTAACTGCACTGATTTACCCAAAGGGAGAGATAGTTAGATTCTCAGAACTACACAGACTACAGCAATTACAGAGGATGAGTCCAAGAAACTCAACGGCTGCTCACCGACTCAGTGCTTATAACAGGATTGGTTTTAGAAAAAAATAAATAAATTAAAAATACAGATTAAAATAATAATAATAATAATGTGTTTGCTTTGATGTAAACCCCTTTCTGTCAGGGATCACTGCAGCACAAGGTCAGTTTCTTCCAGCAGCATTGAGATCTGTGAGCTCATCGCTCCTTTAAAACTACACAGATGATCATCATCTTCATCAACTGGGCGGCAGCATCTGGCACCAAGAGCCCCATGTCCCCCCCCGACAAGGAGGGTACGGGTGGTGCCGGGCGCCGGGACCGCCCCCGTCTCGGCACCCCACCTCAGTAAAGAGAGTGAACAGGGTGGAAGAGAGGAAACTACTACCTGAGAGCGATACCCTTTGGGGTGGGCCGCAGGCTCTCCGAGCCCACCATTACCAGGATTACAGCAGATTTTATCCACGGGCCCCTGGGAGGAACTCACACCCTCTCTCTCTCACGATGTGCGGGGGACACCACGGGGGGAAGGAAGGAAGGGGGGATATCGATCGATCGAAGCCCCTCAAATTAACGAACCATCGATCAATACGCCACCACCATCGACTCTCGCTCTCTCCTCTGCTTTCTCTCTGCCAACTCTGTTTCCTCTCTCTCTCGCCCTCAACCACACAGCAGGCGGTGCGAGCGAGCGAAGGGCCGCCAGCGCCTCTAGTGTGGAGCGAGCGCTCACATGACCAGCAGGCATCAACTAGGAGTAGGACACACTGGCTGACAGCACAGGTTCAACCCAGACTGAAGGACCCAGAAGGGGTTAACTCCACCATAAGCGAGCTCTTCCACATGACACAACAGTCAAGCTGGCAAATAAAGGGGTGGAGAATTGGTTAAAATCTGAAAACATGAACAAATTTGGTGTTTTGTTGCTTTGTGTTTAGCTAAAACTGCATTTGAAAAATGTCAATAAAAGTTTAATTCTGAAACAATTACACAATTACTGAAACCAACTCACCTGGCTAAGTCAAATAATTTTTTTAAAGTTGGTTTTTAGCAGCCAATTGTACAACAATGTGTATTGTTGGAATTAAATAAAAGCAGGTGGTGATATTTGTGAAAATGACACATTTAAAAGAAATACTAACCTGCCAGCTGACGCGGGAGGACAAGTTTTCCACAATCAGACGGTTCTCAGTGCGCATCGGAGGAGGGTTTCGGCTAGGAGGAAATTAAAAAATAAACAACAAGAAAACCTTTATTTCAAGACAAAAAAATTAGTCCAAAACTATTAAGGGAAAAACAATTATAGTTATTTCATGTGACTGAGGTCAAACTGTTGTGTTCACAGCCAAACAGACTTTAAAAAGAAAAGAAGGAAGGAAATTAAAAATAATTTAAAAAAAAAAAAAAAAAAAAATATATATATATATATATATATATAAAAAGCTTTGGTCAAATGCTGGGAGTAAAAAATTATTTTAATTTGCACAGTAAAATTCAAGCACTTTTCAGGTCAGTTTTCCACCTTAGTCAAAAACGATGCAAAAGAACAAAAAAATCTAATTTGTTATTGATTTACTTTACTCTTTCTGTGATTCCGTTTCCTAGTATCTTAAATATACTGTTTAGAAAAGGTACAGGCATAAAACTGCTGCTCTACTCAGTTTATCAATACTGTATATCTGTTGCCATCAAATAAACTTAATACATTTATTTATTTAACAGTAATAACATTGCATTCTTTACTACTTTCTACAGCAGGAACAAGGTAAACTAAGAGATAAAATGTTTTGAAATGTCTCAGACACTATAAATCCAACTACTTGGTGAACAAAACATTTTAACAAAATTTCCCCTGATCTCAATAATATCTCATGAAACGGTCTTAAGGTGTATGAAAATATGTGGTTTCAACTGTAAATAACGCTTTCCAAGTTTAGGCGTTTGTTCAAACGTTAAATTGAACTTTATTACAAAGTTGTGCTGTTTGAATGGATATCTGACACCCATACAAACTCTGAAAAACAAACAATAAAACAGAAACAACAGGAAAGTAAAAGCCTCTCTTTACCTCCGACTGTTTTGGGAACCTCTACCGTAGCGGTCAGAGAAACGTCCTCCGCCGCCGCCGCCGCCTCGCCCGCGGCCCCCCCGCAGACGCACACGAGCATGCTCAATGGTGACCCTGTGGTTAATAAGGGAAGATTTTGGATTTAAAAAGCAGAAACTCCATAGTTATACAAACAAAAAAGCTCAATTGACAGGCTTGATTTAGTAAGCCAATTAAGGACTGATGTGAGTAGGAAGCTGGTGCTTATTCACTCCCTGAACTCCAAGTTACAACCACAAATCATAATTTAATGTGATAGAATGGAGTGGCGTGCATTTCCATTTAACCCCTCCTGAGTCAATACTTCAAAATCATATATTTCACCACAAATGAGTATTTTGGTCCAAGTCTCCACGTCTACAGATTGCAGTATAACAGAACGTCTTACAATAACTCACCACTGTCTTCTCAAAATAAGTTTGTTTTGTTAGTATTGCAACTGCTGATATAACAGTATATACCTGCAATTTCTATTACATTTTCAGGTGCGGTACATTTTTCCCCACAGTAAGGTTCAAGCACTCTTACAGCACCAAACTTTGGAGTTAAAAAAAAATCATAAAAGAACAAAATACAGTTTCAATTCACCATTATATGATGATCAATACTGTTAATAATGCCTAGAATATATGATATTATACAGCAAAGACAGGATAAACTAAAACATAATAAAAATGTTATGTCTCACATAAAATAACTGCCCTAAAACAAACAGTAAGAGAAGCTTAGTCTGATTTAATGTCAGACAGGGACAAAAAACGTGCAAGTATTTTTATTATGGGTATGAAAACATCTGAGTGTTTAAAGATTTTAAGCAGGTTTTATTTGTAAAAATCCTTTTCTTGCTGCTTTTTTCCCCCTATATTACTTGAAGCCCTGTACATAAAACCCTATAAAATACACATTAGGGTTTTCCCCTTAGTATTACAAGCCTGGCGGGCTTTACTTGTTCCCCCACCAGGCTAAGCACTGCATGTTTATTTTAATAAAAAAATAATGTTTGCATTTTTAAAGACTTTATAGTTTGGGTTCAGATATTAATCTTCCAATCTTTCAATAACACATCATCATCAAGTGATATTTTCAAATTTGAAAAACATGACAGGACGCTGGATGAATGACTGCCCAAGCGCCCTGAGCACAGGGCTTAGAAAGCTTTCTGGGGGAAACCTTGCACATCCAGGTTTGTGGCTATCCCATCTGTACAGAAACAAAGAACTAATACGGCCCGAAAGAACAGTGTGTGAACAGAACAGAGTTCAATAAGTCCATTAACTTAAAACAGGAAAATCTCACCTTTCATTACACAACTCTTTGCCATCGAGTTCATACACAGCATCTTCAGCATCTCTAGGATCATCAAACTCCTAAAAAACACAAAGAGGCATTCATAAAAGAGCAATGCAACCTCAACATCTTACTCTCGCAACATTGGTATATGCATGTTTGAGTTAATCATTGCTTGCAAAACTGATGTTTTTAATTGCTCAACTTGCCCGCAAGGCGTACATTAATGTTGCTTCAGACTCATGCGAAATGTCGGGTTGGTGCTTGCTCAGGCTAGCAGAGAAGCATGGTGAGGTTTGGAGAGGGGGCGGGGGCATCCTTTCCTTTTTCTCATTGAAAATTCAATAAGAGGTGCAAAAATCACTCCCTCTGCAGTCAAACGTTAGGTTTATAAGGTGGAAATCTCTGGAATAATTTAACCCCACTTTGATTAGATGCTCTCCGGTTCACAGACAGTAATTTCACCGTGACCTACTTTCTCCTGCGGTGACTCACCACGAAGCCGAAGCCTCTCTTTAGGTCAATGTCCCGAATGCGGCCGTATCCTTTAAAAAACCTCTCCACATCCTTCTCTCGGGCCGACGGACTCAGGCGGCCGATGAAGATACGACATCCGCTCATGTCGACAGTTTTAGTTTTATTTGCTGCAACCAGAAGATGTTAAAAAGCATTTTTTTTTTCCGTTAGCACATGCTAGTCAACGGCGGGGCCTTCACCGTGTTACAAGCTAATGCATCAAAATAACAGCTGAAACAATTTATATCGCTTCTCCTAACTATGCAGAATTGCTATAGTGAAAATATAAATATTCTAACTTTATGTACCTACCGCAGTAAGATTGCAGACCTATTCTTTCTTATTTTATTTTCTCTTTCTATCCCCTCAACCGTCGACTGTAATGCAAGATGAAACAAAATGGTGCCGCTGCTGTTTCAGGGCGGAGTCTTTTTAAAGAAAAAGCCCCACGTGACCTAGAGCGAAAGCACAAGACCGCAGAACACGAACAAACCCGAAACGTATTCCGAACTTTTCCGAATATGGCGTCATAAACACATCTTTTCAACTGATGTAGTTAAGTTTTTGACCACTGGGGGTCACTAACACACTACTGTGTTTAATCAGTAGTGTGATTTAAGACAAAAGCAGTTTTGTCTTAAAAACTGCTTGAGTTTTTAAGACAAAAGATGTGATAACCAATGAAAGAAAGTTTTTAACGCTACAACCTTAATAATAGGCTAAGAAAGATGATGAACTGTGTTTTTTTAGACTCACAAAACAGAAAGTATAGAGACAGTCCTATACAATAAATCTTTAACCATGATATTATGGTCTTCCATGATAAATTCGCAAATGATTTATGAGTTTATGAATTTATCGAAGGAAAACATGCAAAGGGACTGCTGCTTGAGTGTACTTGGATTTATCCAACACATTCAGGTACTTCTTACATTAAGTTAAGTGGGATTTATGTGAAAGATAAAATTTTTCCAACATTGTTTTTTTAGTCAAAACTTTAAAAGTGTATCATGCATTTATATTTAGTTCATTCCCCTTTATTGAGTGTAGAGTGGTTAACATCAGACATTCAGTTCAACTGAAAAAACGCGAAATATAACTCATAATATCCATGTTTCGTTTTAGAGTTGATGTAAATGGTGATGGCTGTGGGCAAGATCTCCAGTAGCAGTCTGTCTTACAGAGATTCTGTTGAAGCCTCTGACTAACAAAAAAGCTTTTGTATAACAATCCTGTAAAGAGGATGATCATAGTGGTCCATTATGTTCTCTATTTGCACTCATTTTCACACTTTTCAGACATGCATTTGTCAAACTGTTTGTAAATCATGTAGTGTTCCTCATAAAACTGCAATAAATCTCAAATTAGCTCAAATTGGCTTAAAATTTGTAGCCATAGCATAGCAAAATGTAAAGACGTTACCTGCAACCCTGCCCGCATGACACTTTCAAAAATTATGTGTGCATTCATTTAAAACTGGTCTAAAACTGTCAATATAAAAATGTTTGCAAAAATATTTCCTTAACATTCAGTGCATCATGAACAGAAATAAGGAGGACATTGAACAAAGTTCACACCTTCTTGTACATTTAAAAGAAAGCTTTAATTAGAAAGTTATATACACACTGTAAAATTAAATTAAACTTTATACAAATATTAAATTACTATCTTCACACCCACTGCCATGTTCAGAGAGGAAAAAAAAGCTTAAAGCATTGAAATAAAGAGTCCAGATGGGTAATTTGAACCTGTTATTTCTGGGGAATAAACACCGTACAACAGTGCTTCTTTAGAAATTTTTTTTTCCTTCAGTCGTCTTAAAACTTGAAGCCTTGCAGCAAAAGAAGCCAAAATGTAATGAAATATAGGTGCTTTCAGGCTCATTGTTATTATTGTCAATTTCATTGCTGGAAAAACAGTGGGGAGAACAGAAAGGGACAGACATTCGCCTAGTTGTGCCCACAACAGAAGTAAACATATTGATAAATAAAGACTGTTTTATGCATAGAATAGAAAAAGAATAAAGTAAGGCAATTGGGAAAACAACAAGTTGCAAAAACTGTAAAGAAATCAATTTGGAGGCTTAAGATTATACATATTAAAATAAAAGAAAATGTACAAATCTAAGGCAACATTTTGTTTGCATGAATAATGTAGCCGCTGACAATGACAGGAAAAAAAAAAAGCCAAATAAAAACTAGAACAGCTATTTAGACGGCTCGTGTGTGTCTGTGTGTTTTCAAAGCTCAAAAAGTAATTGTCAGGGTTTGTCCAAGCCATGCTGTTTCCACGGTGACCAGCTCAAAGCTTTTCAAGTGGGAATGAAAACAGATGATGACTTCGAACAGAAGGAGGTGTTTTCTCTCTTTAATTTGCACTTGGCGTAAAGAGTGAGTGAGTGAGCATGTTGAGGGGGACACAAGAGGGTATATTGCTATCTAACAAAGCCTTTTCTTCTTATTTTCTTTATTTTACTGCAACCAGTTGCAGTTTGTTTCCACAATTCTCAACAGTGGAGAGTCCTTAGTTCAGCATGAAAACGGGTGAGCCAGTTCCTTTAAGGAGAGTGAAGTTTTACAGCCGTATTCTAGCTTGAGAGTGGATAAATAATACCCTTATTGTGTTGCAAACTCAATGCCACAAGTGAAGCTGGTTTGTTCATGTGACTTTTTTTTTTTTTTAAGCGATGGGAGGGATGTTTTCCTATGGTGAAAGACTGGGACATTGTCCTCAATCTGAGGACAAGCAAACCAGGAAAAGGGCTGCATCGAGGCCTACCATATCTGGACATGTTCTCTCCTGCCTGGCTACACAAGAAATTCACACACATACACACTCCGATTCGGCAACTCAAAGCAAACAGTCACACGCAAACAATAAATACAGTGAGGAAAAAAATTAAACGATAGGAACCTTAAAAAGTTTAGCCAGCTGTCCGATCACAACAGGCATCTCACTTCAGCTCAGGCAGAAAACCAAGTCACCCCTCTCTCCTGTACAAGAAGAGTAAGATGTGCAGCCAAAACAACAATCAATCCCACTCATGCAGCAGAAGCAGTGGCCTCTAGATACGGCTGCAGCTGGCGGCGGAAAATAAAGAAGCAGGGCTTTTTATAGCTGTGATATGGTGCTTAATGAAACGCCGCGCGCTGCTTTTAGCTTTTGTGACACGGTTGTCACTCCAGCTAATCCATTTGCTAGACAGCGGCAGTGAACAGAGAGAGAAGGAAACAGAGGAGGTTTCATGCGTCGTTCAGCGCGCCGTGACAGCAGTGAACTGAAAAACAACATGCAACATTCGCAGAAGAGGGCCACGAAAAGTCAGGCGTGACTCACGACTTTTCAGGTACAGCGGGAAGACGGTTCTGAGCGCTGAAGCTTCAGGAGCTAAAAATCACAAGTTAATCAAACTTTTTTTTTTGTATCAACAGAGATTCTGATCAGAACTGATGAGTCTATAGCATTTGCTGAAAAAAACAAAAAACAAAAAAACTATTTGCAGTGGAGATACAGATAACTACACTGGGCGAAAGGCAAGTGCACGGTAACACGCAACCTATGACAAACAATCCTGACTCAATAAGTAATTTTTCACTCTTATTCACAGGATCTACAGGATTTACGTCAACTGGGTTCCACGTAATGCATCTGGCCTTTGCTCAGGTTAAACCAGTATTTGGGTCCGGTGGGCTCCATCATTGCTTATATTGCAGTATCGGTACTGGTTGTTGGTTTTGCTTGAAAACAGTAATAGCAGAAGAGGCTGCAGTAGGAGATTGAGCATTGTTCTAGTCACTTCTCTGCTGGCTGCTCGGATGACAGAGCGGAGTTGTGGGGAAGTAAATAGACAGCCTCAGTCAGTTCCGGACAGCAGCGACAGATAGAGGAAGGAGCTGCTGCTGCTGCTGCTGCTGCTGATAGCGGGCTGCAGGCTTCATGCTTCCTTCAACAGAGGGATATCTGCAGGGGAACAGAGGAGTCATATGAGAGCAGAGCGAAGGTTGTTCCATCAACTTTGGTGCAAAACTCTGCATCAGTCTGTGCACAGCAATGTTTTCACTTCCAGCTTTGCATTTTTCTGTTACAGATCGTGTTTCTGTATCCTCTGTGCAGGTTATGACATTAAATGTTGCATTTCTTATTGTGTGACTTAATCTTTTTTTGCACCAAGAAATTAAGGGTTGGAGTACATTTGAAAGTAGGGCAGGGTAAAAATTTAATCTCAGATTTTTTTATACCAGATGCGATTTCTTGATTTTAATGGGGGGTTTTTTCTAAAAGAGAAACTATAAATGACAGAAGACGTTTTCAAAAAGTGTTTTTTATTTCAATCAATCCTTCGCAGATTATTAATTACGAGATTATAGTTATAATTTTAGCAAAATAATTATGCAATTTTACCAGAACGTCTTAAAATTACATGAAAAAAATGAAGAAAAGTTTAATAATTTTTTGTGTTGAGTTATTATGAAAATATTTGTATTCTTAATATATTATGCCTTTATTCTCATAATTGAAAGGGGGGGAAAAGAAGCCTTACATAGACTCCATCATAGAGTTGACCTGAATTCAAAGTTCAAATAAATAGAAGCTGAAAAACACGCCTGTCAAACAAGATGGCCGTCTTGTGTGTGCTGACATCACTATGAACTATGGTAACCCAAGTGGTGCGTTGATAAAAAATAAATAAAAATCAGGTTTTCCAAAATTTAAATCTTCAAAAACCAAAAATTCAATTTGTCAAATTTGACAGACAATTTGTCTTTAAGTTTTATAAAGATATTTATTTTTATATAGTGTCACATTTGGTCTCTAGATGTGCACAGCTAGTATAGAAATACCCTGAAGGGTTGTTGCTAAAAAGTAATTTTGACTTGAGAAGTGTATATAAATGCACATGTGTACATAAAATGTTAAATTCAAGGGATATGAATATTTATAACAAATGTAAATAAAAAAAAAGAATCAGTGAAACAAAAAATGTAAACAATGTATCACTAAGTCATATTTGTAAAAGATTTTTGTAGATTTTCCTCTTACCGTCAGCAAACTCGTCTACAGAGGTGACTGAAAGCAGACTGTGCTGGTCGCTGCTCTCAGAGTCTCTACGGAGAGGTAGGGGGCCCGCCCAAGCACCCGCAAGGTGCTCTCTAGCCCATGAAGTCGAAGAAGAGCAGGAGGAGGATGAGGGGGCCTGATGAACCAACACCGTCTCTGCGTGACGGCGGGAGGAGAAGGAGGAGGAAGAGGTTGATGGGAGACAGAAGTCTAATTCTCTGTGTTGGCGGCTCCTGCTGGAGCTTTGGCCCCCCGCGGCTCCCTGAGGAAGCCCCTCGGAGAGAACGATGGGGACCCGTGACTCTGGTGAAGCTGCAGCCGGTAGCGGAGAAGGAGGAGGACCAGACATACTACAGGGTCCGCTACTTCCATATACCGCCTCTTCGTAGGAGGGCAGGGACACCTGGACGCCCTCCACCACGATGGAGCTGGTCTGGCCTGAGACGCCCTGCTCCCTCCTAATGACCAAATACAAACACAGAATAATTTAGCACTTAATGCTAAACCGAATATGGACAAAGTGATCTAAAGCTGACATATTATGCTTCCTATGGTTTATGCAAAACATGTTCGATACATTTTTGGATAATGAGATTGTGGTCTGCTCACTTCTGCTTATTTTGAGCCTTTTGCAGACAAAAATTGTTACAATTATACAACCATACATCTTTGAAAAGCATTAGTAGAGCCAACAAGAATGCAGCAAGTGGGTTTTGGATGGTAAGTTAACAACACTTGTCTTTCCAGCAGCCATTGTACTGCACAAACAGCTGTAAAACCAGCAAACTAAACATGCTGGAGTTCAGCTTGGGTTGTTAGGTGACGGGTTTGGCTTCGCTGGGGTTGCTAAGTAACGGGGCAGTGCCCTATAAATGTGAGTTAACAATCAGGAGGTTTTTGAAAAGGCTCCTTTTCCAGACACCAAAAAACATTAACTTATTGGCAAGAAACACATGCTTTCTTTTTTATGTATCTAAAAATGTATAAAATATGAATTTTACATAATAGGTCCCTCATACGAAACTCAGTTTTGGGTTAAGGTCTAATGTGTGTTGCAAAATGCAGCAAAATCTCATAGTGATTAGTGTTGACTGTTTATCGGGCTGTACGAAGCCATCTGGTTCATTACACAATCAACAGGACTGCCAATGAGCATCAAATCAAATCACCCTGGCTTTTCTATCACAGAGCACCAGCAGATGCAGTTGTCAAATGTGATCAGATTAACTTTTTAAAATGCTTTTATTTATATTGGCCAGGAGTGTCAGAAATGAAAGCTTGCAGAACAAGTCATACATGAGCTAATTACACAAGAGTCAACCAAACCATGTGACTAACAGGTGAGAGCGCAGAAGAGTAAACATATGAACCTTTTAATGTTATAGATTTAACACATTTTGGTAACCCCCCCCCCCAAAAAAAAACAACAACACTGTAATTACCAACTACACCTAGGATAAGATGCAGAAAACATTCTCTTCAATAACAAACAAAACACATAGGGTAAACTGTATAAAACCAGTTTAGTTTTGCGGTATGAGGAAACAAAAAAGAAAAGCTTTGACGTGGAGGTTATCTTACCTGTTGTGATGGAAGGATTTGAGTTTTGGCTGTACGAGGACAAACAGCACCACTAAGAGCAGGATGAGTAACACAGAACTCGCTGTGGTCAACACGATGGACAGAGCTGGCATCCCCAACGGCAAGCTGGGCTCCTTGTCTGGATGACCCACCAAGACAGATCGGAGTAGAAGTAGTTAGACTTTTGATTCATATGCACATTTCCAGAGATCTTTGGACTTTTAACCAATTTTATAAGAATAAATAGAAAGGTTCACAATGAATATGTAACTTGCTAAAATGGGACTGAGTGTCTTAAAATCAAATATACACATTTTATTAAAATCTTTAATACGACAGAGTATTAGGGCCGGACTGAGTATTTTTTTTTTTTTGCAATTACAAGAACAAAGTCATAATGTAATGAGAATAAAGTCAAAATATTAGAACAATAATGACACAATAGCATCATAAGAAAGTCGTATTAGAACAAAGATGTTTTAATGAGAGCAAAGCTTCGATATTTATCAAGATCTGACGTGGGCAGCTTGTCTAGTCCACGATTCTTTCTTCGAAACAGAGTAGTTTGCACAATTCTTTCCAAATTATAACTTTATAAGATGCACAACATTTCTAATTTTAATTTTGTATAATTTTTTTGGTGTAATAATTATCATAAAATTACTGCTTCATTCTACTAATATTACAACTGTATTCTGGTAATATTATGACTATTACCATATCATTTTGACTTTATTGTCACGTGACTTTTTTCTTATATTATTATGACTTTATTCTCATAATGACTTTTTAAATCATATTACAACTTTTTTCACAAAATATGTTTACTCTTGTATTATGACTTTGTTCTCATAATATGAGGACTCTATTCAAATATTACTTTTTATTTTTTAATTGTGATCCTTATCCTCCATCATAATTTTACATTTTCAAGCCTTCAAAGAAAAAAAAAAAGAAAAAAATAAATTAATCAAATTCCAAAAAAAAGTAAATAGCATAACAAACCTTGTGTTAGTCTGCAGCTGATCTGCATGGGATTGTCCCACTCGCCGTTAAGGCAGGTGAGGTACTTGTAGTCGCCCTTCATCGTGTATCCCTCATCACAGAAATACTCGATGACGGTGTTGTGGATGAGACGGTGGCAGGGAGTCGGGTGGCAGCGGTAGCCTCCGTTCTCTGGTTCCGTAGGAGGCGAACACACTGCAGAGAGCGAGATGAAATGGATGTTTGATTAATATTACTGTGGCCAGAAAAACTGTTTGTCGTTATTTCTACCTGTGGAGAGACTTCAAAGCTCAGAGTTTACCTAGAATGACAAGCTGCTTCCTGCCAACTCTCAAGGACAAACTTTTCTGTCAATGTTATTGTATTGTATAGTGATGTAGTGAAGAGACATTTCAGTTTGGGTTTGCTCGTGTATTATGTGCTAAAGTTCGACTTCAAAAGCCTGTACTACTGTCTGAAAGAAACCATGCATCACTTTATTCAATTTTGTGTTAAATATAGAAAATTGCAATAAATCAAAAACACAATTTACCAAGCATTTTTGGTCTAGTTTCCAGTGCAAATATCTTAGTACACTTGGAATAAGACAAATGAACTTAAAGAAACTTTTCAATTTCAAGATATAGGCACTTGTTTTAAGTAAATAATTCCTTAATATTGATGAAAGAGTACTAGTTCCATTGGCAGATAAATTAACTGAAAACATGGTAAAAAAAAATTTGTTATAAGTTTAATAATCTGCCAATGGAACTAGTACTTCTTTATAAATATTAAGGAATTTTTCACTTAAAACAAGCCTGTTTATGTAGCTACAAAGCTACTTTTAAGTTAGTTTTGTCTTATTTCAAGTGAACTAAGATATTTTCACTAGAAACTAGACCAAAAATACTTGGTAAGATTTGTGTTTTTGCAGTGAAATATTAAAGATTTTAAGGGGTATGAAGTACTCCATATTTAAGTTTATCAACATGAAATTAAATTTCTTTTAAATCAGCAATAAGGTTGCTGCTCACCATAATTTTTGATACAATTTGGAGGTGACCGGGACCAAACTCCATCGCTGGTACAAAAGACAGTAGCTGGTCCATCTGGAGTATATCCTGGATCGCAGCCAAATGTGAGCTGGGAGCCAGGAGGGTAGGAGACCTGGTTGGACTCGGTTTGGTTCAGCAGGCTTCCATGCTGCACTCTGAGAGGTGGCGCACAACCTAAAGTCACACAACACAATGACAAGAATATTTAACAGCTTGCTGCTTGAAGGATTGGGACAAAAATGGGATTTGAGTTTCACTCCTCCGGCTTACGTAACCAACTCCCTGCTGCAGCCTGGCAGCCAATTTGAGATCATAATCCATATTTAATAATGCAAGATTTAAAAAAAAGTAATTATGTGCTATGTAAGTAAACAGAGTTTAGCTTGCCTCAAGACAGGATGTGTATCTTAATTTTTATTTAGGCAGAAATTTTCATTTGCCAGCCAAGTGGAGAAACAAATTGTTTACCTTTGGAGGAATGTTCCATTTATAATTTGGATTTACTTTTAAATATCACATAAAATTTACTGAGTCTGGCATCTGAGTGCTGTGTTAATGTTGCTGCGCTGTTTCATTACGCTGACATAAACCTTGGCCTGGTCTACCCTGAAGGCAGCTGTCGTCGGGTCAAACGACCTTTCAAAAGGGAAACTGTTGACAAGTAGAGCTGATAATTAAAGCGCACTGATATTGTAACTAAAACTCTGTTGCACCTCACACCACAAGAAGAGGAACACTGGATCAAGATGACGAGTTAGATGGAGGAAGTCTCGTTACTGTGCAAAGGATTAAAATGTCACAGTGAGCTCCGTATAGATCTAATTCTTCTAGATTAGCTCCTGCTCATTAAACCGCCCTCTTCCCAAACTGGTAATGGTTCAATCTGGCAGTAGGTCTGGGTCCTTCTCTGGGTTCATTTATTTTCTGTTAATGGCAGACTTCGATATCTGAGCCAGCCAAGAAACACAGGATGAGGCAGTAGCCTAGAGTTAATCATGTTTTGATCCACCTTCCCAGGCTTAATCTACGGCGCGGCAGGGCAATACCAGCTTTTCATGGAGCCTGGGTTTTACTGCAATGAGAAAAAATCATCTAAATGTGTGTTGTATGCCAACGGTTCCTCGCAATAACCACCACATTTAAAGCTACGATCTGGCAAGGGAGAGCATCTAAATCCAGCACATCTGACACAACATTGCAGCACCTGTGTAAACTGAGCAAAACTCGGGGCCCAGACAGTAATCTGAGTAAATCTGGTGTGGCGCCACCTGATGGCAGGTAATGTAGAGCAGCTGTCACACTGTTTCCCATCGTCCCATGTACGCTGGTGTATTACGGTGGTTTAGATGTGGGGAAATGAAAGGGATTTTGTGAAACATGTCCTGTCACATCTTTAAGTAAGTGCTCCCCTTCTGAACAGTGCATGTGTGTTGGGATCAAGAATGTGGAATTCAGTATGCAGACCATGATATTGTCATTTAATTCGTTTCCCCCCATACTAAAGGATCAACTGACCATCTAGTACAGGGGGGGGTCGAACTCATTTTTATTTTGGGTCATATCAAAAACCTGAATGTTCTTAAAGGGCCGGTTGGGCCAGTATGCATTGAAAAAACCAATTAAACTGTTAAAATATAATTAAATAGCTGTTCCTCAAGGATTTTGTGATTGTTTTAGTATTCTTTTTTTTCCCCAATCAAAATTGCAGATTCTGTGGTGCCAATTTAGAAAGTAATTTTTATGATATTTGCGCTAATGTATGATGTTAAATCTGACTTTTAATTACTTGCCGTATCAATTACAGAGTATAATTTGACATCAAGTGAGGCTGCAGTCACTTAAACCCAATATTTTTCACCAAGTTTGAGAAAATTTGCAGGAAAATTTAAGAAAAGGGGGGAGATCTGTTGCTTTTGTGTGAATTTTGCAGATTTGTGAAAAACTGGAGAAACTTATTGATGTAATTTGGCGTCTAAAGGGCCACATAAAAACCTACAGGAATAGAGAACTTGGAAGAATGAGACTTAAAGAATTTGTTGGAGTTTTATGTGATATGCATAGTCCATACAGTTACTGCTTTAATTGTTACATATTGCTCAGGCTTATTTGTTAAAGTGTCACATGCAAACAAAGGCGACCTCACAAACCTTTTTCCTTTGGCTTCATGTTTTCCTACACAACTCAAAGTAAAACAGGTGTGAAAGAATTAGAACTTGATTTCAGTAGAAACCAAGAATGTGTCATGATGAGATTTAAAAGGCTTTTACCAAATCTGTTATTATTATTGCATATATAAATTAATCTTCTAATAACAGGTTGATTTTGGCATTGTAACTGTTTCACTTCTTAAATCTGTTTTATAAAGTTAAACATTGCATGGTAATCTTTTATTAATTAAAATGGGAGTAAAAATCTATTTTCCTCATTCAATTCTTGATTTGATTCGATAAAAATTTTATTACCCTCCTCTATTGAAACTTTTGACAACCTGCCTGTCACAAACAAACAGGAACAGAGCAAACGGCCACTTCAGTGTGTATTTAGAGATCGAAAAGAGACTATTTCCACAGCAGAGCCTCAGACGTTCTCTAATCTCCAGAGAGAAACGACGCTCTAAGCTGGCACCAGAAGATTAAATGCAAACACTCAAATGTGTGAGGCTTTCTCTCTCTCTCACATACACACACACATGCAGGGAAACAAAGTCAACACCCATAAACAAAGGCACGCCCAGGGCTGACAAGACTGACACCAGTGGGTGTGTTACTGAACTGTGCTGCGGAGAGACTGGATATGTTTACTCAAGAGGTTTAAAGATGAACAAAACATTCAGTTACCATAGGGTTATAACAACTATGTCATAAAAATCAGGTTTCACGCTTCTTTAGAAATAAAAACATGCTGTATAACTTGGGGATTTTATATTTCACAAGTCACCAAATGTCTTGCTCAACAGATTGTCGATTATCAACTCATTTATATGAGAGTGAGAACAGTTCTTTTTCTAAAATATTATATGCTTACTTGATTAAATAATATAGTTTTAGCTTCCATTAATTCTACAACATTTTTTATAAAATGCAAAGTTACAGAAATCCTTCTCCCTCCAGGATCCTTTTCGGAAAACAATTTCCAGTGATAGGTCAATCTCAGATTTGTCCCTAAAGTGTGCTTCATGTGGTAAAACAACACCAAAATGTATGCATTTAAAGTTGAACTTTCTACATCCTTCCTTTTGACTTACACACCCAAACGCCGTCCGCACATCCACATTTCAGGATGTTATTTGACACCGTGGCCAGAGCAGTTGTTCCCTGGAAGGCATTGGGGAGAATAACGGCTCTCCAAGGAGAGGATGGAGGTAATGGAGGTGGTAAAGGTGATGAATTGATTACATCTGACTGAGAGGCAGGAGGGGACAAAAAAGGCCTTAGGGGGCAGTTCAGGACAGCAGCTTTAACCCCTGTTGTTATCCTTTGTGGTGACCCACAAGGCGGTCAATAGAGCTGATGTGGACAGATGAGTTGTAATGGTACTAATCTTTTTCTCCCCTTTGAAATGCTTTTATTTGAGGGAGAGCCTTAAAATTAGAAATGCATGGGTGCCTTTATGCATGGCTGCTTACCCAATAACCCAGGCATAAAACTGAGTGAATTACATAGAGCTTAACTAGAAGAAAGGCTGGTTTGTTAATATTGTTTTACACCATATTGAAATTAAAAGCTTTATAAGAATGAGTTGAAGGCAAAAAACTTGGGACGCTCCGATGTGAAAATTTGGTCCAATATCACTAACCAATATAAAGATTGTTGTTATGGCCAATAACCAGTATTTATTGATATTGTATGTTAAATATAATTCACTACCCTTTGAAATTTTAAAGAAAAAGCAAAAAACGACTTAATCGCTGCTTCAGTTAAACTCCTACGCTGCAGGACTATCACCGTCACAACACTCATATTTTACATAATGTGGGGTTTTTTTTGTTTATCAGGAAATTATACATTTATTCACATTATATACTTTTTGCAAAACTTCCACAACTTTTTCCTTAGTAAACATAAATCACCCTACTGACGAAACAAAAATAAAGGAAAAATAAATGCATAAAAAAAATAAATGTATTTCTGATCTCAACACAAATACATTGTTGAGAGCACAATTAAACCACCATGTGAAACTAAACGGTTTCAGTCTGAATTAATCACAATCAGTGCAACCAAGTACAACACCACAGCTTGCATAAGAATAGACACAAAAACAAAGGATCTAAATACAATCAGGCTAAAAATAAAACCATCCCTCTCCAACAAAGACACTCGCACACAATTTCTTTAAGAGAAATTGAAACGCAGCTCATCTGAAAAACAATCCCAAAGGTGGGAATTGTAAATGTATGCCACTCTGGCTGCTATGAAACTTAAAATGCTTGAACTACTGCAACAAAAAGTGATATAAATGGAGGATAAATGGAAAGATGAGGCCATAAAACACAGCAAACAGACTGAGACAGGAGGAGAAATGTGACATCATCAGGAGGAAAATAGGGGATAAGCAATTACAAGCTACAAGGAAACATGTTTTGGCACGTTAGCATGAACCAATACTTCTGGATGTAATGCATGACAATTATAATTGCCTGAAGGTGAGGCTGAAATCCTGATGAAGAGATTCTGTTAGCTGAAAGAATGAACTCAGTCCAGGTGGCCAGAATGTGTGCAATGTTTACGATTCAACCTGTGCGTCTCCCTGTCAATTAGCCGAAAGTTAATATCGAAACAAAAAGATGAAAACAACCGACAGAGTTGATTTGCATTACCTAATCAAACTTTAGCACATCATGTTCTGTGGTTTTCAGGGAGAGAATGAGTCACAGTAAAACACAAGCTGTTATCTGAGTCTTGCGAGAGAGATTTAATTTAAGAAATGGCAAAAAGCAATAATGACAAAAACAGAGTTGTGTGCTGTCTGAAAGCTACTGAAAGACAAAACATATTTTTAAATAAGATAGAAATCCAAGCTCTCAAAATGAAGGAGACATTAAAAAGGTTAAACTATTAGAGTCCATTTGAGCACACAATTGTAAGCTGATCAAAGCGTTTAGTTGCTTAAAGATCAGAGAATAACTTCACGTCGAAGAGAGACTCTGCCCGGACACACCACCCGTGAATCTGATTCCTAATCCCAACAGCTAGAGCTGTAAAGCTGTGCTGGAGGACACTCAGCCCACGGGTGGGGGGGCATCAAAATCCCCTTCCTAGCCCTGAGGTGCCGGACTGCCTGTGAATATCTCTCCTTTCCCATCTGTCGCTAATGGCACACGTCTGGTGAGTGCAAGAGGGGGTGGACTGGGATGAAGAAAGAAAAAAAGGGAAAAAAAGAAGAAATCAGGGTGGGAGAAAGATGTGGGTTTTAGCAATCATTGCCCAGGCAAATTAAATTTCTAATTATTCTCCATTACAAGCTGGGAGCGCATTACAACAGATCAGATACTGATTACTTAAACAGTCAGCTGGCTATGCTGCTTTCTACAATGGCCCATAAAAGAGGGTGTGTTTTCCTCTGTGTGTGTTTACATACATAAAGGAGTGAGGGGGGCTGTGCTTGGATTAGGCTACAAACTGAAAAGATGACAATGTGTTCCATTTTTCCTGATAAATACGTTTTGTACATTAGTTGGCTTCAGCCCAATCCCTTTGTTGTTGTTGTTGGTTTATTTTTGATGATACTGCAATGATTTTGGAAACCAGGATGTTTTTGTTTTTCCATGCTCTCTTGTCTCTCCAGCTAATCCGTGGGATTTTTAAGCCAAGCTGTTGTTATTAGTGTGTAGTACAGTGAAGCAGAGCCCACGGTGTGGTCGTGTCAGAAAAATAACAGCACTTGCACTAATTTCTGCCACTAAAAGATAAGCTCAGTCGTAAATATTAACAGGGGATTAAAGCTGGGGTTTGTGTTGTTACTCTCATATTTGGGTAGAAGCATTTAAAAAGAAAGCCTGAGTAAGTTTAGTTGTGGCTTTTCCAAGTGTGTTTCAATTGGAGATAATTGAATAAAAGCTGCACAGAAAAGAACTTTTATTTTTAACTTTAAAATAGGTAAACATACCTGAAAATTTCAACTGAAGGTATTTTTGACTCCCCCAATCAGTCATGAGTCTGTTGGAAACTAAAGGTGCGTTTACATCTGAACATTTCCTGAAATTTCCCATTAAAAACACTCATTGGTGATAAAGTTGTAACTGAAGGAAGTAACCAATTTCCAGTCTCTGGGAAATACTACAAAACTTTTACCAGCTTCTAAAAAATAAATTATTTTGTGCAGAAGCATGTCAGCCGTTTCATCAGGCTGACAACAGGAAGTTGAGAATTCAACAATTCACAGAAATCTGAACATTTTAGAACAAAGCTGAAAGTAATCCTTCTGAAAAGTCCAATTCAGAAATAAAATGATTGGTATTAGGAAATGTTGGAAGTCTACAGGAAATCTAATAGTTAAGGTAAGCATCTCTTTATTTTTTTGGATAATATATATATAAAGAAAGCATATCTACGGGTTACCAAATTACCAAAATAAATGTGCTGAACACTAATGATACAATGCTAAAGACAGTTTTAAAATGCCAGCTATAGTTTTTTTTATCTTTGTGTTGCTTAAAGTTCCTTTGAAGTTTCAACATATGAATAATTACAGAACAAAAACCTATGAAATATCAATAGATCAGAGAGTTATTCCATCTTTAATATCAACATGGACACAGCTATTTAGGATCCCTTTAGGTGAATTTTATTTATCAATACCTGTTTTCAAAAACATCTATAACTTTAAGCTTATTTAAAGAAGTCAACATTTGTGGTAAAGTTTAACATTTAGTGAAAATCTAATCTGGTATAATCATTTAATATTTTATTATACGTCGTCAATTACCAAATTGTTCTTTGTTGGAAATAAAAGCAATTAAACCAATAAGTTAACAACTAAATCCTAAAACTCTGGACTTTCGGTTTGGCAACTGGTAATAAATATAGAAAAAACCCAATATCCTAAATGTTCACACAGAACCGTATTGTGTGACGTTAAAGGATGCATTTCCAACTCATGCAATTTAAATCCCTTTTTTCCATCTCACTTCAACTCAAGTATCACAGAACAGCCAAGGCAGTCAAACATGGTTCAAGCAATAAGAGGTGCAACTTGAGCTGAGAGACTCACACGAAACAGATAGTGTGTGATTGATACTAGCAGGGTCATTTTCTTTTCAGAACAACTTCTAAATTTCATTTCTACAAAACCCACTGCTTCTCTCATTCACCTCAGGAAAGCCTCACAGTAGAAAGACAGAAAAAGGACAAAAAATAAAAATAAAAAATCTGGGCGTTTAGTAAGAGAGAATAGGTATGAACGAAGCATGCTGGGAAAAAAATGAGAACATAACCACAAAATGGTAGGTGTTTCAAATGATGCAGAACAAAGCTGAAACCTCAAAACATTATGTTCTGCAGAAATTAGTTTCTGAGAAAAGATTTAGCAACCTGATAAAGAGAGAAGTTTAAAATGAGAACAATGAAGAAGAGAAAGGAGTGTGTGGGAGGTCCTGGCACCAAGATAAAAGGAGTTTCAATATATAAGAACCAGTCAAGACTAAACTTTTAAATTTCTCCTAAGGTTTGTTTTCCTAATTTGTGTTTTGTGTGTGATATACCCCTTAAATATCAAACGATATTTATTAGTTAGTTACCAGATTCATTGTAACAGTTGATAGGCAACCATCCGGCAAACATGAGTCAAGCAGGTGCAGGTCTCAAAAGAGCATTTATAGAAAACACGTCTTCCTGCAGCTGCACCACAAGGTTGCAAAAACACAGGCAAACACCCAGAGATGGAAGTGTCTACATGCAGAGGAAAATCCTCCCTGTCCTCATTCAGTCCACCCCTGCTGTTCCGATGCATTTAGCGAGCCACGTGTGCTGCCCATGCGCCCCATTGTCCTCGTTCGCCGTGGACGGGGCACAGTGACAGATTTAAGCAGCGTGCCTCTGAAAAGGACAACAGACAACTTTGCATTTGAAGGGTTAAATATGCATGTGAGGCCAAAGCGGGTGAGGGCAGCCATTGTGTGACCCCCCAACATGCAAACATGTACACACTCTCGACCCTCACACAACAGATGGGAGGATGTTCTGAGGTGGCGAACAGCGAGCGCTCCCTTCTTCTCTTCCATTGCCGTCTCCGTTGACGACAGCTGGGAGGCAGACATTCCTACTTCTAGGCTTTCAGAAGAAAACAAAAGAGTGTGTGGGACCCCTCCCACACACACACGTGCATGTGCTGAGCCGAACACATCCCCCTCACTGAAAAACTGTCAAAGTAACTGTGGGTTGATCGTGTTTCAGCGGCTCGAGCCTGCAAGCTAGAAGAGGCATGAGCTCCGAATCCGGGACGCTGGTTGAAGGTGAAAGTCGGCTGAAGGCAACCCTGGTCACCAGAGCCTGCATGACCTTGGTGGTCAGGATCGGGCAATATGAATTAAAAAATAAAATCTCTGACTTTTTACCAAACAAGATCCAATTTTTTTCTAAAAAAATATTCAATACAAATGATGGGAAAGTGTTTATTTTAATTATACCGAGTATTTGATTCAGGCTACAAGAATTTCTGTTTAATTAAGAGAAGTTTGTCATAAAATTACCAGAATACAGATGCAATTTTACCAGGAAAAATGTCTTAAAGTGACAAGAGTAATTTAAAGTAATTTTAATGGGGGGAAAAACCTTGAATAATAATTATGTTTTTGTGTTGAAGTTCTCATTAAATTACTTCTTCATTTTCTGAATATTACAACTTTATTCTGGCAATATTAAGACTTTAGTTTCATATTAATACAACTGTAATCTTGTAACATGAGGACTTTATTTTTAAAATCTTAGCCTGAACCTTATATTCCTGAATTCAAAGTCCAAATTATAGAAGCTGTAAAACACGACTGTCAAACAAGATGGCGGTTCTGGTTGTGCTGACATCATTCTGAACCCAATGAGTTAAAGTTTTTCCAAAAACCAAAGAATCAGTTAATCAATAAAATCAATTTATCGCCCAGTCCAAATGGTGGTTAAGAGTAACGCAAATAAAATTTTATCAAAATGTAGTCTGAAACGAGTTATGTTTATTGATATAATCTAATCAAGACTTTGATGTAAAAGAAGTTCAATCCAAAGCGAAAGGAGACAGAAATAGTTCTCTACAGTCTGTTATGCAACAAAGCCATCCCTGTTCAAGTCCTTTGTCCATCATCACAGTAATGAAGTCCAACTGGACTCTCAATGAGTCTCCATGAGGGTGAACAAAATGGCAACAAGCATCGCTGTGTAACCTCTTAACACAAACAGCCTGCTCTGATGAGAGAAAAGGCATGCGGTTAGCTGTGTGTGTGAACTTGTGTCACCTTTCAGGCAAACTGTGTGTTTTACAAACAATCACAAATTGCAAAGTCTTTCAATAACCCCTGCAGTAAATTCACACCGGAAACCGCAACTACTCTCCTCCAATCAACACGACCTCAATGTTATGACATGTTTTAAACAATCCAGCAATAAAGCAGTAATTTACTCAAATACAAATATATTCACAAAGAGTGTAATATAATTTTTCTTTCAGCAATTACAAGTTAAAGTGCTCCAATAGTTGGCTGGAGAGTTACAAATGCTGTAACTGGGATTGTCACCATAACAGATTTTGCTGGAAGATAATCTGTCCCAGAAATTATTGCAATAAACAACATTTGTTATTTTGAGACCATTTTCAACTAAGATAATGATAATGGCATAAAAATGCAAGTTTTCTCTTCTGAAGACCAATAAAACCTAATTTTGTAATGAACACTTGCTGGAAAATATCCAAAACAACCAAAAAGAATAAATAAAACAGCAATAAAAACCAACTGAAACCATAAAAAAATATTAAGATGTGTCTAAACAAAATTGCCCTCAGCGTAAATTATCAAGCTCATTTAATTTATCATGCAATAAATTGATTAATTGCTTATTGTGACTGGCTTACCTGGTTCTCATTACACAGAAGCACACAGTTAAATGCTGACATGATAACCTAAATGGAGTCACATCAAGCCTCAACAAAGATCATCATTGTTGAGGTTTTGTTTGCAGATGAGGCAATAAGGACAGAGGGCATCAGTGTGGAGGAAAGGCCACTGGTCCCAAAATATTTCAGGAACCGGACGAAGAGTCATGAGTAATTACTGAATGCTGTTTATGGCCTCAATAGGGGAATTTCAGCAATGTCAAAGTGCAAGCTATTAAGCTACATTTAAGTGAAAACTCCAGTTCATATCTCTAGTGTAACCGCTCTTTAAAAGCAGGGCAGATGGGAATCAGGAACAGTCATTGTTCCCCTCTTCTTTTGCTTACTTACAATCATTATGAATGAAGAAATGTTCTCACAAAATAAAAGCAGGGGGTTAAAGTGAAACAGCTGTGCGTTGACTCCATGACATCAGGCTACGTAAATGTAGCAGGCTAGCACATGTAGAGCCCAGCCCTTCCCCTTCAGCAGCGTATCAGCCAGTCATACCAGCTAGCTGTCAGTTCTTAATATACACTCACTTTTAGAAAGTTATTTAAATAAAAACAAAACTAAACAGGCCTTTATTTATTTTCTTAAAGCTTTCCAAAGTTGAAGATATAGCAAAGAGAAAGTTGAAAAAACAGGAAGGACTTGACGGGAAGCTGTGGGAACTGTTGCCATATTTCCACTCTACCCACATTGAGACGTGCTGGGGCCTGAATGAATGTTAGCTTTGTACTGCTGCAGAAGATAACCAACCAGACATTAAGTTTTGTTCCAATCATGACAGCAACTAGTCAGCAAAGGGAACATTTTGTCAACAGCCAAGTAAGCTGTAAAGTAGGGAAATCTTACTGCATAATATCTTAACGGTAGGACAAAGCAAAACTGTTCAAGATGTTCAGATAACATTTTAAACGTGTGTTAGCATCGTGTGCTTTGATCGTGGTTGCTCTAAAACACTTTGGACGTCTCACCAACAGGCAAAGTCAGCATGTGTGTAGGATGCCTTGTGCCTCGTGTGCAAGGCGAGGAGCTTGTTTGAACAGGAAGCTGGTGTTGACTAACCGTGTGACGACAAAAACAACCCACACTGTCGGTGGGTCTGAAAAAAAAAACACACACGAGCAAACACCAAGGAGGAGGTGAGATAGAAGAGGAGAGAAAAGCTACAAGAACAAAGAGAAAAAGGACATTGGATACTTACAGCAGAACTGAAATCCAATCTCAAAATATTGATATTTATAATATAATTTAGTGACATTCCAGAGACTTAACTTGTCAATAAATGCCATCGTCACATTTCACCTCATTGTTAGCCTAAAAACCCATTTCAGTTCAGGATATCAGATAAAATTCAAGAATAGGAGAGATTGTTTCGGCATAAGCAAAAGAAAAAAAGTGAAGTAAAAGCAGCAGAAGACAGGAGAGGCTGGGGGATATATTTAGCAGCTCATTAGTTTGAGATGTCCTCTACTCAGCGGGCTGGTCCCTTCGATGAGACCCTTTGGAAATCATTACGACTGCATGCTGCTCCAGACAACAACACTCGCTTCCCAGAAAAACTATTTACAAACCATATCTCTGCTGCTTGGCTTTATTGTTTCCTCGAAATCATTATCAAATTCAAACAACTGATCTCAAACCAAAGCTTTAACATACAAGCTCCATCTTTAAATGAAAACAGAGCTACAATAATACTCATGAATGATCCTTAAAAATTAGACCTGGGTATTTTATGGCAAACAAACAAACAAAAAAAAAGAGAATAGAAAGATGTATAAAGTCAGTTCTGAACAATCATTTTATTTTGAAAGCGACATATCATCAGCTCCATAATGTGGGCCAGTATCAAGTCACGCCACATGAACGTCTAAGTAAGGGTTCCACAATGCGTCGGCATTGAAATATCAGTGTGTGCAATAACAATAATTTGCTGTTCATGATTTTTAGCTATTAAAACACATTGTAAGCCATTGAGATATGTAGCGCTTTGGTTTCCTTGCTGCAAGAGATGCTGACACCTGATACATGACTAAAAGGTAGAAATTATATTACAGTTCAGTTTCATAATATGGTAGAAAAAGATTTATTTACCAATGTCAAAGTTTGTAGAGAAGAGACCGCTTGTCTGGGCTGCAATAAAGATTACCAGATTGAGTTTACAATCAAATAATTTCTAGTAGGATATTTAGTTATAGAGTCATTATTATTTAATAAGTAATAAGTAAGTGGGTTAGAAGGGAAACAACTGCTCTGTTAGAACTGCTCACAAAATAACCTTTGTGTGTGCGAGGACCATTTTACAACTCTGTATCTAGTGCCATCTCTTCCTGGTTTGACATTCATTAACATTTACAATACAGCAGGTGTCACAGGTATATTTCCATGTTCCTCATATTTCCAATGAGCTAAAACAGTAGGGTTGAAATAATTAATTGTGATTAATCGATTATTGAAATAAACTACAACTAATTTAGCAATTGAGCAGTCTTTAAATGCAGCATACACACACAAAAAAAGCCATTTGGTGAAAAAGAAAAAATATACTGAGAAGTAATGAAGCCATTTAAGATGAAGACACCATTGTCTATAAATATGTTTTAGCCCAAACTCCTAAAGTGGTATAGTTTCCACTTCACCCAGTTGATATTTGCATTTTAGGGAATAAAATAGTTTTCTTATTTAAAAAAGGATTGGAATTATTTGCATCTTTTAGTGCATTTCCAATAAGTGATAAAAAAAATTTTATCAGTAGATTAATCAAATACTACAATAATTGTTAGTTGCAGCTGTGAAATAGTAATGAGCACAATGTGGAATTTGGACATCAAGAAGCATTGCAAATGGTAGAAAGCAACAAGAGTCAAAGCAGTACAAATTGCAATCTCCAATAAGCCTTGTGCTACCACGCTGTGCGGTGGCACTGTGTGGCCAACAATAATCCCGACCATCTGTGATCTTCTCTAATATTAGAACAATCCAGACAACACTTTAAAGTGAATGAAATGCCCCTGCGTCACCTGTCCGCACTGCAGCATCTGTTTTTCCTTGCTTGGTGACCCGTCTAAAGTTTGCCTGTTGGGCCTGATTGGCTGGGGGAAACTGCTAAATGGCACAGGGTAAGAGCAAAGATTGATGCCTCAAGTGATAAACACACAGGTAATGAAAGGGAAAGGCTGATGGATTTGAGCGGGCTGCTCTTAATGGCCCTCCGTGTCACCTGGCTAATGGCTGAGACCTTTTGAGAGATGGAGGAAAACAGAGAGACGGATCGTAGAAAAGGGACCTGGCACGGCGCACAATTTGCTCTGTCACAACAGAAACGGTGAGTTAGCAGATCTAAATGCTGACTGGCGATGCAGCTTACCGTGGCCTCCAATATCCTCTAAATGCACTGTTTGTTCTCGGATTTCAAAGAGGAGAGAGAAGTCAATGCATTAACTTTACTCCCGCCCGTCTGCAAAGTGCCTTGCTAATAGGACTTAAGGGAATCGTCCCAAACGAATAATTGCACTGGAAGCATTATTCCCCACATACCCAAGCCGTACTGTTACTGCTACAAACACTGGTAACTGAAATGACACACTTAGTTTTTGATGTACAGATGAAGCAACATACTTTAAAGATCCCAGAAGAAGGCCATGGCACATTCAGATATTTTCCTCTGTGGTCAGTGAGGCTTTGCTCTGCTACAGAGACAGAAGAGTCATCAAGCCCTGTCCCTATGACCAATCTTCAAGAAAACAAATTCACATAAATCCTTCCACAGGCTCCCTGCAGCTCAGAGAATTTACTTTAAAATACTTCTCTTAGTTTAAACAGAAACTAACAGAAGGGTCAAAAATATATTAAAGATCTGTGGTTATAGTATCAAACTTCCAGACTAGGGGTGGGGATTTATTGTATCATTTATCATGATAAATTTCTTATAAGAATTTTGATTTATTGCTGTCAATAAACACCAACTGATGATGTTTTTATTGGTGCATTCATAGTTCTCACAACAGTATCTCAAAATATTGAGGTAAAACTTTAAGTCTATATCGCCTGTCACATTCTAGACCACTCAGATTTTCTGGTTCTAGTCTACTCTGCAACCAGAACCAAACATGGAGAAGCAGCATTCAGTTTCTATCCTCCACACATAACATTGAGTTTCTTTAAATCAAGGCTAAAACCCCACCTCTTTAGAGTTATAAGTGGAACATTGATCAACATATTTGATTTGTGTTTGCTTGATGATTTTGATGAAGGCATTTGATTAAATGTAATGTTTACTGCTGGTGTAATGCACTTTGAGCTGCCTTGTTGCTGAAATCTGCTACAGAAATAAACTTGACTTGGATAGTGGAGATAGCTCAACACATTGATTCATGAGCGAACAGAAGAATCTGTTCATACAATAGCCTTTGATGAGGTTGAGAAATATTTGTTCATCTTTCACAACTCCAACTATCAAAAACAAAAAGCCAAAGAAATGCAAAAGGCAGCTTCCCACTCCCCCCATCTCTCCTCCCTCTGCTATGTTCTTCTTCCTAGGATTTCTTTTGTTATTCCACTTTCCGTTCTCACGAACTAACATATCAACGTCGCCAGCATACGGGGAACACAGCAGGCTCGTTTATGGGAGATTTCTGTTCCTTTGCTCGCACTTTCATGCACAGCTTTAGATCAACGTCAGAACAATGGGTTTCAGAAGCCAATACTTATCTTTTTAACTGCTTACAGACAGAAGGTTTGAATCTTTTTTTCCACTTCTCACCAGATGGAACAATGTTAAAGCTGAAAACATGCTGTGCAAATCATGGGAATAGACCCTTTGGTGCTCAGAGTTCCCATCTTTACTCTTCCAGCTCTGACTCACTGTCTGGGAGTACTTCCTCAGAAACATGCCACAAAGGCTTACTGTAAGAAATTGACACCATATTAGGAACGGAGCTCCACGCAACTAACTTCAGCGGGGATGTCAGATATACTCAGAAAAATGTTAAGAAACAAGCAACGTCCACGTAATTTCCTGAAAATCCTGCAGGATGAAAGCCAGTGGTGCTTCCCAGCAAATGCTTGTTTATTAAAGCTCCGTTTCTACGAACACTTTGCTTTATTCAGAAGGTGGCTACATCTGAAGCATGTCCAAAACATAAACAATCATGAGCAATGATCGCAAACATGAATCCCAAGAAAGTCACTTGCGTTAATTCAGGAAATATGCTGCCGGTAACTTCATCACAATGAACAATCGGACAGATAAAAAGACAAGGCTTGAAAGCGATTGATTCTAAAAAAATATCTTGGCTCCACTTCTTCCTAACAGAGAAGGAAAACTTTAAGAAAATATATAATAAACTTAGAGGCTCAGGCTTTAAAAAAACAAGCAAAATTATGACTGAAAGAAATTAATACTCAACTCTCCTGTCAATAAAAAGAAATTCCTTGTAGGGGAAAACCGCCACAACATTGATACAGCCAACTGCTTTTAATTCATGCCTGTAACAGAGCAGCTACTGGTGATGAAATTTTATATTCACTCACCATCCACGGGACGTGTCGAGGGATTACCTATGTAAATTATGTATGCTGAGAGGAAGGGAGAGAGAGGTTGGTGATTGAAACGACTAATGACCACTTTAAAGCCTTGGCGGTATGATAATATGTCTGATTAGGAATTCAATTTCATACTTTCACATCATGAATGCTGCAGTACATACTTTTAATGCTATTGAAGCTGGCATGCATCTTGCTCATTTGAAGTTATTTTAACATTTTGTTCATTTGTTCGTCGTCATTTTTTTTCTTCTCGTAATAAAATGTAAAGATGTCTTGTAATACATTCATATAAAAAAGTGATTTTTTTTTAACATTCCAAACTGCTTAACATCTGTATTTTATCTGCTGATATGATGGAAGAAAAACTTATGAAGTTATTTTTAAATGGTTTTTATCAGATTCCCAATCCCTGTTGCGGTTGTGCCATCTGTGTTTTTATTAAGATACACCCCCAGTGAACCATTATAGTCCATACACATTATTTTATGAATAATATGCCTTTTCTTTCATCAAACTGATCTCTGGCTCGATCAGCAGAATGGCATATCATACTCAAACTGAGATTTAATTTTTTTCTGCTTTTGCATTAGAGTTACAACTCTACCAAAAGGTAATTTAAGGAAAAGTGGTGAATATAAATGAAAGCAAACACCAACACTGCAGGAAATAACAACCCAAACAAGACAAGAAGCTGTATGAACCGTATCTCATACATCTTTAGAAACATATGGCTTTCTTTTGGAGCATTTATTTCAATAAGGAATCAGACTGGAAAAAAACCATTCTGATTGGTGCAGTCCTAATATTAGCTGCAGCTACAATTGGAAAATAAAATTATTCTAGAAATCAAAGCTGCACAATATATCTAACAGCAATCATTGTTGCAATATCAGTGTGCGCAACATCACATATCTGGCCAGCTGCACGGACGCTAATTGCCATTAATGTCTAAACCTTGTTTACATCTTTAGATGAGATAATAAAGGTCAGAGACCAATGGCGACATTGTGTTCTCATAAAGAGAGAAAAGTGTCAGAAAAATGAGGAATCATCGTACTCGAGTTCTGGATCAAAAGGCATATTTTAGATAATCGAAAGAAAACATGCAGGCATGTTGAAAGCAGAAACTAAGCACACTAACAGCCCCTTTGGCCTTTACATGAATCGTGTGTTACATAAGACAGAGCGGGATGATGCGCTTCGGATCAGCACCTCCCTCCCTTCTTTGCTCAGAGGCTCATCTCTGATTGTTTTATTTCTTAATGTTGCTTTTTCATCTTCCCATAACAACAAATTATTTAAAACAATAAAAGAATGACAAACTAAGCCCCATCTATGTGTCAGGGCTTCACAAAAGCAATCCTCACATATTCTCACAGGCACAGAGGCTCTCAGTGGCAAGGACATCTGGCACATTTCACAAGCTTGTGATGTGTGGTCCGTGCACGTGAATGACTGTGGATAATACATGCAAGGAGGCTGTCAGTATGGGGAATGATTTTCCAGCGCTTATAGGTCAAAGAAAGTAAACTGGGTTGTCATTTTAGATTCATTCAATAAAGAAGTGAAACACTGGTGTATTAGAAACTCGCACTGTTAACTTCAGCTTTTATACATTAAATAAACTTCCCAACATAATATTTCAAATTAAAACATAATATTTGATCTCTTGGAATGACAAAAAAGGACTCACATTAATATTTAAAGTTAGTCAGATGTCCTTAATCTCTGAATAGACAGTAAATGTTATGTTTGAATCAAACTTCATGGTCGGAATATGACCACAGGCAAGATTATCTCCCCATTTAACTTAATAGTAAAGGAAAATTGTTTGGCCTCATTAGTACAGCGAATGAATTCACGCAGTACAACAATGAAATCCTAAGCAACCTGAATGACCCAGAGGACGGAGAAAGATCATTTAATCTGACTGACTTGAAAGGCAAGGTGAAAATACCTCAATCAATTCACAAGAGATGGTCAAAGATGGCGGTTTATTCTGCGTGTACCATGTGGGAACACTGACAAAAAGAGAAAGAAAGTGTGCGTGTGTGTGTGTTTGGGGGTCTGACTTACCTGATGCATGACCATGAGGGAGCAGGATGAAGAGGAGAAGTGTAGAGGCAGCCAGTCTATGGGCTACAGAGGAGGAGGACGGGGCTCTCGTCGGAAACGCTACCATTCCATCGCACATCTTTTCCCCCCCGACAGCCAGCGAGAGTCCTCTACGGCTTAACCTGTCCGAGCCACATTGACAGGAAGGGACACGTGGGGAGGAGGAGAGGAAGAGCATGGATTACCATCGACGTTCAAGCCAGGATTACGTAACCAGAAGCAACAGACAGAAAGACGGATATAATGAGAGTCAGCTAGACAGATTGGTTGACAAATCAAGCATGTCAGAGAGAACTCCATGCCTGTAGTTCAATATTTAGTTAGCCTGGTTAAACCCACAACTTTATGGATAAGTGCATTCCTCCCCTATGAGTTTTATAATCAGTGTACACCAGCAACAGCCCATCGATCTGAGTCTTCTTCTCATCTTGCTTCAATCCCTAATCTTTGCTTTGGCACAGTATCTATCTGCATAAGCCCTTAAGTACACTATGTTGTATATGATGTAACAACAACACAGACCAGAGCCGCTAATAAGTGGCAAAAGGCAGATAGAGGGGGTGGGAAAATCTGATTGTGCATCACATTCAACTTTGGCACAGAAAAAAAAACTGTTCAGAAAGTTATATTTGATTATAGCATTGTCATAACTAATTAATATTCTATCTAAAATGTACAATTCATATTGTTTAATACTATTACAGCAAAAAGGGAGATAGAAATAATTACTAAATGTTCATTACAAATTCAAACAATGTTTTCAGCAGACTTTAAAGTGTTATGTTAAAAAGTGCTTGGTTGTGTCAGTTCTGTACACTCTGCTGCAGGCTGGTGCTGCAGCAGAGTTTAGTGCATAAAACAAGGACATGTTAAGACAGAAATACGGGCCGTTGCTTGGTTGCTCGTATCTTTTACAGCCCTTATAAACCATCTACAAAGTTTCACTTTTGTTTTTGTTTCAATGATTATTTCAGACTTTGATTATCCATTTTCTGTACAGGTTAGTTTGAAACAAACCTGCATAGAAAATGAAGAACACAAGGCTAATTTGAATCTCCAGCATATTTCATTTACACTGTTGGAAAGGCAATTAAGTCTGAAAATACTTCTTTCCCCCCAAACTGTTTTGCTTCTTTGTACTTATCCAGATGTGGAAAACACTAATTAAAGCAATGCTGGAAACAAAATCAAATCTTATAAAGCAGTAAAAACTGCCAACTGATAAAACCCACATGGTGAAATGAGTTAAAATCATTAAAAGCAGGATTTGGATGAAGATCCAGAAGCCACATGTTCTGAAGAACATGCATGCCAGCAGGTAAAAGGTTCTCAAGAGAGGGAAAGGAGCCCATTAGCATTCCAAAAAGCTGAAGTGTCCATGCCAACATTAATGGCATGTTTTCATTGAAGTCCCATTCCCATAGGTCATAACACCAGCTAATGCCTAGCTATGGAGTGTAAGTGTGAAATGTTGAACTGTCATTCAGCCCTGCTTCAAAGGATCCAGCAGTAATGGATATCAATCGGATCCTGATCACTTCGAGGTGAAAGTGGCAACAAATCATCCAGGTGCAGAAGCTAGTTTTCACTGAAGTTGCTGAGCTTCAGGCTGGAGGGGTGATCAAAGCGCTCCAATTCTTTACAGAAAAGTGTTACTGGATGGCTCGCGTGGAGGCTCGGAAAATGACAACAACAACTGGTGGACAAATGCAGACAGCCAGCAGCAAACACTTGCTTGACAGGGTGAATATGGCAATAAAGTAAAAGGTAACAAGCCTTCCTTGTTGCAAATAGTTGCTATTCAAAGTTATGTGACACAGCTTAAAGATGATACTGTGTATTAGTGTTGTTAATCATGTCATATATTCATAGAATCTGCAAGATTGTAATGCAACTGAGTAAAAATGCAGGACATAAATCCAGAAAACTGAAAAACAGCCGAAACACCGAGACCATTTAAATCAAGGCTAAAAACCCCCCCACCAGTTTAGAGTTGCCCTTGATTATTAATAACTGGAACGTTGATTGATCTTGATCTTTATGACTTGATCAGCAATATTTACGCTTTGTTTCATAATTGTTTAGTGTTTTTGGCACTTTAAACTGTCTTTTAGGGGTGGACATATATCATATCTACAATTGTGAAAAAATTTCTTGTGATAATATTTTGATTTGGCATCATCATGATAAATTCCTATTAATGATGTTTACAAACCCCTAAAATTGTAAATTTTTCTACACAGATTGTTCACAAAGTATCAACAAACATCAATAAATTTGAAAATATGATTTAATGCAGTTCCTGTGTACATATTAGAGATACAAATCACACTTTTCTATGTGACTGGTGTACCAAAGCATTACAAATGGGAATATTTTTGAGAGCAGTGTTTGTCTTTGTGGTGCTATGACTGCTATACCATATTTGGAGTTATACAGTTACCAAAAAACTACAAAAAAACTTGCTTATATCTCCAACTGGGGTAAAAATATTTTATATATAGTCAAAAAACCAAAATAGTTGCGTGACCAAGTTCATGCATGACTACGGTGACAAAGCTTGTGGTTTCCATCTAACAGCAGCTATTTTAGTATGATGCAGTGCCATTTATCTAGTCATTTGTCTTCACATCAGAAGGTCATCTGCTTCTGTAAATTTAGATTGATCATCCTCTTCCACAGAAAAATCACACAAGCATCAATACCCTCGCTGCATGAGCAGGATGGAAGCATACCTGCATGTGGCGCCTGCTAGTGGGAGAGAGTGACGCAAATTAGTTTTGGCAGGACAATTTGGGTAGTGTGTTCAGCCAAAGAGCAGGTAGTCAAACGCACACAGGAGGGACCTGAGAGTGGCATCTGATGCATCGATATTTCCTTGTTGGTCCATACTGTAATTAGACCACATTTGGGTTGTGAAAAAGCTTTGCCATTTTAGGTGTTCTTTATAAACTGCATGAGAAACATCAAGGATAGAAAAGATGCACTTTGTGGCTAAAGCTGAACACACTGCTGGACTGAGCTCTTGGAAAAAAGCTTAAAAGAAAGTATTGACTAGCCAGATCATCAGAAAAATCTAAACTTAAGCAGAATTATTCTGCTTTCACGTGAAACACTTATCTAATCACTGCAAAGGCACTTTGTCCAAAAAAAGGTTTGCAGATCTTGAGATTTGCTGACTGGATGTTACTGGTATAAATTAATTAATATCCCAGCAAGCAGTTTTACAGGGGGAAAAACCTGCATGCTTCAAGTCTGGATGTCAACCTGATCTGCAGCAGCATTTATGTCCTGTCAGATACCGACAGAAATGCTGAACACGACGCATCATGTTGAAATGTGTTGTATTATTTTAAGCATTAACATGTTTTGTTTCATGGAGGATTTTGCATCAAGCTTTACTGTAAAGTAATCCTCAACATAAGCTGATTTAATATGTCTTAGAAATCCAAAATTTCTGAATAACACCAAAATTTCTGAATAACTATTAAGATTTGAGAAAGAGGACAAAAAGAGGGGAATTCAAATGACGAAATAGATTTAAAAACAACTACAGCACTGCATACGGGTGCCTCAGAAAACAAAAAACAACTTCCTTGTTTTATTTCTAAACAAATCTCTGTGGTTAGGACTTTTAAGTACATGAAACGTAAATTAGTGACTGGATTGTGGAAAAAAACTGCCAATGTCAGCAGTTTGATTTCCAGTTTTATTTCTTCTATGTTCCCAGAAACTGGCATAAACTGCCACAACCTGCCATGCAGCTACCCATCAAAACTGGCAGTACCAGTTTTACCGTCCCACTACGTTTCGATGTAGATCCACAGTAATTAACTAAACATTGAAAGTGTCAATCAGCAAAAGAAAAAAAAAAACAGACCTCAGGATTTGAGAAATGGAAATTTCACAAGCCCAGACAACTGTCTGTAGTCATCCACTTGCGGGGGGAAAAAACTATGCAACTCCCCACTTCAGATAGCAGCAACACAAGCAGCCAGCCAGCCAGCCAGCCAGCCAGCCAGCAGGCTGCTACTGCAGTTTTTCAGCTGCCCGAGGCTTCTGGAATGCAAAGGGAGCCAAGGAGAGCACCAGCACAGACGTGTCCGGGAACAGAGAGCACTCAGTGTGCCAAAGAAACAGCCGAGAGGAGGTTTCCACCCAAAAGGACCCAGTGCTTCTGCTGCTGCTAGAGCCTGCGTAGGCCTGTGGAGGGAGCCCATATGCCGGACTCTGCATGGCAGCAGAGAAAGGAGCCTTTGTTATGCAGTAGTATGTACTGTTAGGGCCCACAGCTACTCAGCATCCCCCCTCCAATGCTGCAAGCAAGGGACAGAAACAAGCAGAAAGACTAAAGAGAGGCAAGACAAAGAGGGAAAAATAACATGTAAGAAAAGTGGGATGAAGCAAAAGAATAAGAGATAATCCATCATAGCTTAAAGGTGCACCTTTTACAACAAGACTATATGTGTTGGAACTAAAAAAAAAAAAAAAAGACAAAACTTAAATCAATACTTAATTTGCTCACAATTCACCTTTCAATAAGTTTTCAAGAATAAATGGGACTTGCTAGTCATTGTGTAGTTGTGCTGACACGTGGAAAATAAATAGATTGGGTCAATTCACATTCTGCCAGTTTTTACCTCCATTTCATGATTTCATACTTGTAAACAAAGACAAAAAGACAAGTTGTCATGTCTCCTATGTAGGATCTTTATGAACGTAGATATGCCTATAAGAAAGTAGCTTCTTACCCAAGATTGCCACAACTGATTGTTATTTAAAGAACTAGTTACAAAGTTCAAAACAACTGGAACTGTGAAGAGGACTTGAGTTTACCTTGCTATTTCAAACTTCCTAGGCATTTCTCACCCATGTGCTTAACCATCAAGCAATAGCCTGTTTCTTCTGAAAGCACTTAAATTAAATCTCAAAATCAATCATACTAAAATACTCAAAATGCATGTAAAATGTTATATTTCATCTAATTTGCATTGACTGTGGTTTTCTTAGCCCATAATCCACAAGCCAGAAAAACCTCCACAACTTCATAATATCACATATCTATTGTGGTCACAAATCATATTTCCTTTTCAACATGGGTAGAGTGTAGAGCTTTACCTTAAATCACTGTTTTGATCAAGAGATTAGGGACACACTGGTATAAAACTTTTGGGTGATATCAACACTGCTGTTATGGCCAATAACAGATATTTATTTCATATTTAAATGCATTTATATTTCCTCTCCTGAAATGGATACACAAACAACAACAAGATGGTAATAAACACTGCTTTTTTCATTATTAGCCAAACCAAAAACAGCAACATTTCATATAACAGCTGATTAATGGTTTTCCAGCTTTCCTTTTGTACTTTTTGTACTTTTGCCCTCTCTCTATCTTTATGCCTTATAAAACAAAGTCCTCCTTCAAAGATACTCATAAAAACTTTTATACCACGTTTGAGAACATATCTGGAATTTCAGCAAAACCTTGCAATACTGTGCCCCATGGAAAGTTTGTAAGATTGTGTTCAAAGTACCTAGTTTGCAATAGTGTTTACTAACGCTCAACAGCTTGATTCTTGGGTGTCTTGTGATATAATCAATCCAAAGACACAAAAATAGAATTAGCTGTATTTTTTGTTTAGTTTGACATTTTAAAACTTTCCATTTTATGAAATGTTGCAATGGAAATCCATAATTTATTACCCATGTTTTTACTATAAGTATGCATTTGGAATTGAAAAACAAAAACACCACTAGACATTACCCTTAAATCATTTTACAATACAAACCCCAATACACAAGTCTCTGCTAAATCAGACAGCACAACAAACTGTTATTGCTGGAGGAACACTGCACTTGGACCCCCGCCTTACTTTGTCCTCCAATGTAAACACTTCACATCTGGACTTCCCTGATCTTTGCAATATGAAATGTCATAACTTACCAAACACCATTAACAGTAAGCAAGTCATACTTAAACTGGAACAAAGGCCAGTGAGTGGGAAATGACACTACTGAGAGGTTTCCCTGTAAAAAAAAAAAAAAAAAAAGGGGGGGGGGAGCAAAACAAAAAAAAAGTTTGGTCTTTTTCAATAAAATAACCGCAATTTGATGACTTGACCTCAGACTAGATCGTTTCCTTGGTAGCTTCGTTCCCTGAAATCACCTCCAGCGGTTATTTTCCCATCAGATCTGGGAAATGTGAAGCGATATTTCTCTCCACCCCTTCTCTCTTGACATATTTAAGAAAGCTATTTAAGGTCAAAGTTTTGTTTGCACAACCAGCGCCGCTCACATGATGCCTCTTTAAAACAGCGCCCGGATCGAAGTCTTGTCTCACGGTTCAATATTATGGTTTGCTCTGAAGTGAGGTCGTTGAGTGACTTGTCACATAGGGTCAGTGGTTGTGAGGAGGAGGAGCAGGAGAGGTGGAGGGAGGCTGGGGGGTCAGGAGGAAGGCAGTTCTAGCTTTAACATCTGTTCAACCTCTGCGTAACTGGAGGGATATCTCCAACCGTGGCTTTTTACGCACACATCCGACTCTGAAGATAAGACGTTAATGATCTTCTTAATCCCCCATGCCCCTCCCCTCATCCAATAACATGTTATTTTAATGATTATCATTATTGTTATAACTAGAAAAAATCTTGAAGAACGTGTGTTTGTGCGTCATTTTTGTGTCGGGCACTAAAAATAGTGATAATAAGATTAATAACAACAACAACAAGCAGTGTGTTACACTTATTAAAGGATGTCACTGTTCTTATTTATTATGTTTGCTTACATCTTAAACCTTATTATCTTAAAGTTTTACCACGTAATTTAGCTGAATACAACTTCAGATTCAAAGAAGAAGACTGTGGAGCGGCGGTTCCATCCATGACTGGCAGCTCCTCTCAGCCAATCAGATCTCTGAGCGCCTCTTCGCCTCTCCGCTCTGATGGGTTCTTGAGGGAGGGCGGGCCGTCTGCCAGAGAGGGGAGTGTGCGTCGGGGTGAATGGATGACGTCGGGAGGCTGGCGCCAGCATGTCTGGGACTGGCGCGTTAGATCAACACAGCTGGGCCGGGATAGGACACACAGCTGGCTCAGGCCTGCATTCCTCCACAAAACAGGATTGTGAGAAAAGGGGAAAATAAGACCCAAATAGGAGCAGAACGGGACGTGCTTCGGTGTAAACTGAAAGGAGGCATCATATAAATTTGCTCCAAAGCAACATTTATGACAGTTTCACTCAGAGGGTGGCAGACTTTATCATCTCAAAAGTCCTGATATTATATGGAAATTAATTCTTAATAAGCAACAAGGAGGCAGAAGATGCTTATGATGCAAGATCATAACGGGAAACTGACAAACTGATTGCTTCTTCCAAATTGCATAACTTGATTTGTGTTGAAACAAGCTGGTTTCACTGACCTTTTCCCCATATTACATCAGTTTGGGGTCATTCAGTCCGAAAATCTTTTAAAACCCTTTTGAATGTGATGTACACATTATCTGTGTCTGTCTGCCTGCATCTATCTATCTATCTATCTATCTATCTATCTATCTATCTATCTATCTATCTATCTATCTATCTATCTATCTATCTATCCATGCAGTAAATCTTCAGGCAGCACTACATTTGTTGAAACTAGTCAGAAGCAGGGGATCGTGTTATTTACTTTGTAATTTTATCCATATCAACTAAAGAAAGCACCTGAAGAAGATCGCTAACACACACAGAGTGACAAACCCCTTCAGGCATCTCATCCAAATTTCCTCATTCCTGCTGCTCCATCCACTAGGTACGTTCAACCAATCAGCGCGCACCTCTTTTTCGCGCTCGCCAATCACAACGCGATGCGAAAAGTGGGCGGTTCGGAGGCGTCCGCGACGTATAAAAATCTAACTGTACGCCGCTGTCACGTCTCTGTAGCCGATCCGAACGCGAACCCGAAGGAAAGTACCCGAAACTCCCAGCGAGGACAACCAGCCGCGGCGTCTCCCCATCGCTTTATCGTCTAGCATGAAGGCCATCAGTCCCGTCCGCTCGGTGAGGAGCTGCTACAAGGCCGTGTGCTGCATCTCGGAGCAGAGCCTGGCCATCGGCCGGAATAAACACCCGTACGTGGATGAGTCTGTGAGCGCGCTGTGCGACATGAACGACTGCTACTCCAAGCTGAAGGAGCTGGTGTGCATCCCGCAGAACAAGTCGGTGAGCCAGGTGGAGATCCTCCAGCACGTCATCGACTACATCTTCGACCTGCAGATCGCGCTGGAGGCGGAGGACGCGTCTGCGCCTGAGATGGTTTTATCCATAAAGGTGAGGGTTAGACGGAGGAGATGGTGGGCTGCAGGGTGGGCTCGTGCTTCTCGTTCAACATCCCCAACAAAACGCACATGGAGTCTCAGTGTGAATCTTAAGCTTCTGTTTGCACAGGATGGAGCTTTTCTCTGCTTCTGTTTTATTTTAAACTGTTTGTGGTCCAGAGGTTGATAGTGATCTTTTGTGATTTCGCCTCATCTCTGACATCTAAGCTATTCTTTTATCAATTTGTCACATGCTGCCAGCTGCTAAAACTCTTTGTTTTCTGTCTGCTTCTCATTCAGGCCGCGGATATTACTCGCAATTTCTCCAAAGAAGAAGAACGATTGTGCCATTAGGATGTGGATGGAACAATACTGGTACGCATCATACATCTCCATAAAGAAACTTGTTTAAAATAAGTCAGTCATAGGGGAGCACAAGTTGTGTTTTTAATGTAAAAGGAAATAAACCCAAATCAAACTGTGCGCTAAAAGTACATTCAATGTGCAGCCAATTAAACAGGCCATTGAACGTGGAGCGGATTCATTGCTATCTGCCTGGGGTTAATGAAAGTTCCATGCTAGGCGCCAGTCTGTCTGCTCCCCTCTGCAGGGAGGAGGGAGAGAGGGAGGGAGGCACAGATCTGACTTCACTTTTCTTCCTTTCTCTCCATGCAGGTGCAGGGAAACACATGTCTCCACTTCACTCCGGGCAAGAGGACAAGAGGGGCAAAAAAAAAAAGAAAGAAAGAAAAAGGAAAGGGGAGGGGGTAGGTATTTGGAAAAGAGGGAGAAGACAGAAGAGGAGGTGGAGGGTTTAAAGACGGAGGAAAGAAGAAAACATTGAACTGTTTCTGGGATGAGTGGGGATCAACAGCAGCAGTGCATGAGCGAGAAAACAGAGACTCATTCTTTGGCTCCTGGACAGACAAAATCAACACACCAAAGCAGAGGAATTGGAAACTGAAAGCGATGTGTATGTCTTCCCTTCATAAACGCAGTTTCTTTTAGAAGAAGTGGAATATTTATCCTTTTCTCTTCTTTTTATTTTTATTTTTTTTACATTTTTAATGCATTCCAAGCATCACTTCCCATCTGAAATGATCTGCACCAAGTCCTCACCTCATTTAAGAACCCCCTCCCTCACCCCCCAAAACAGATTGTTTGTCTGATAAAGCATGTGTACATATCTGCTGTGGGTTTGTAAGATGTGAGTCATTTTGGATGTTTTTTTGTTGTTGTTGTTGTTGTTTTATTTTTTTAACGGGACTTTTAGCTGATATATTCTAAACTCTATACTAGAGTTTATTATAAACGTTTGTAGGGATTGTCTTATTTCTACAGACAACACGCTGTGAGTTTCATAAACTCTTTATTTTCAAATTTAATTTGTATCTATGTTATGAAATAAAAAAAGAATGATGTGAAACAGTTGGTGTGGTGTAAAATGGATGAGTCGTCTCTTTAGTAGATTCCAGTGAAGCTGATGTGACTTCTGGACTTTGAATGACAACGAAGGGCTGATACGACAGGATGTGTTCAGATGAATCTTGAGGTTGGGTGGTTGGAAATCAAGCAAAGGGAGTTTCCTGTGAATGCTTTTTATTTTTCCATTGAAGGAGTAACGGCCAGCGTCAGCAGCTTCTAACGTGGTGAAGATGACAAGTTAGCTCCTCAAGCCAAAAAATAACAGAAGAAAAAAAAAGAGCGGCCTCTTTTGTGACCTTGCAGGTGTAAAACAGGTTTCATCCTTGACAGAAAAAAAAGTGTGGTGAGAACTTTATTTCTTGCAGTGAATTCTTAAAGTTTTATTTTAAAAAAATGATAATTTTGTGCACATGGTCTTATAAATTATCACTTCATGTGAGATTTCTAAAATCTCTCAAGATCTTAGCACTATAATAAAGCTTTAGAGAATCTGACCTCAGAGTAACCTCTGAATAATTACACAGAAGAGTAAATTTTATGTTTGTACTATTTTTACACGCTTACAAACCTATAAAAATGACAACAAATTTTTGTACTGAAAACATGAACACGATGACCTACTTCTTACCTTTACTCTACTTGCCGTTAACAAAGTTACAGCTCCCTCTAGTGGCAATTAGAAGTTATTTTCTAAATTCTTTCTCAAGCAAGTCGCATTTCTGCTACATAGATAAAAAAATATAATTTATTTTTACTACTACGTTTTTATTTATTTAAAGTTATTAATCTGTTTTTAAACATCTGGCTAAATTTGAAGAAAATTAAGAGAATAGGTTGACTTTTTAAAAATATTTTTCTACCACCTCACAACTGTCAATTCCAAAGAGCAAAAACTGAATGTTCTAAAATATGTTTTAACCCACTGATTTCTTTCTTATTTTTAAAATCTAGAATCTGTAGTTCTTCATATAAAATAGAGACTTGGACGAAGTCGTTGATACCACTGTGTAATTTTATTGCATCACCACCAGCTCAAACTGGAAAGATTCGCAAAAGTAAATCTTTCAGTTTTACTTTTCAGGCCAAAATTATATATATATATATATATATATATATATATATATATATATTATTTTCATGACTTTTTTGTCAAAATAAAAATATGATAAAAATGATAAAGTTTTGTTTGTAAGTGAGCGAACATACAGAATCTGCAGGGGATCCAAAATGTATTTTCCTCACAGAGTTTGATGTTTCCTTCAGGCTGTACAGCAGCTTTGTTGCGTGAGATCCTGGAGGTGTTGCATGCATCAAAGAAATGTCAGAAATAGATGTTTGGCAGAGGTTTTCAGAATTAAATATATAACAGAGTTTTATAAAGTGCTGTACATTTAAAGGAAACCAGGTTTGAATACATTTCAAATTAAATTTAACTGAAACTATATCAGTTGATTACTGCAAATAAGACTGACTTGGATATAATACTACTACTACTACTACTACTAATAATAATAATAATAATAATAATAATAATAATAATAATAATAATAATAAAACATTTTGAAAATTCTATATTAGTTAGATGTATAAATGTATATTTAAATCTTGAATTTCTAAATTAAATTTTGTTACTTATATGTTTAGTTATTTAATTAGTCATGTCACATAGTTTATGGTCAAAATGAATTAAACTGTCACTGTGGCTCATTAAAAACATCCCAACATTTTATCGTTACTCTGAACAGAAAGTTAATTTCTCATCTATGGTATTGAAAAGAACGATGGTCCCACACACACTGACAGATCACTAAGGGTTAAATGAAATGAGTCTGTGATAAATTCAGCACCACAAATTCACTGAATAAATAGAAAAATACTCACAGAAGCTCTTGGCATGTAAAATAGGCATGTTTTCTAGCAAAACTGTTAAATTATCATAAGCATTAAATTATACATGTACCTATTTTACCATTTTAATTAAGAACATATTTAAGCCATGATTTTATGTTTATCACCACAAAATATATGTATATGTATATTGATTCAAAACCTTCTCTTTCCTTATCTTTTCAGTGCAGATGAGAAAAAATGGTCTTTCTAAATATCTTGAAAGAGTTTCATAATAATGAGAAACTTTTAACCACCCAAGGGAAGCAATTCCTCAAAATCAAACTAGAGGGAGCAGTGACACGATCTTTGGCTGCAGTTTACTTCGTGAATGAAAATGAAGACAAGATTTATTTTATGTACTTCTCAGTTTCTTAGCAGTCAGTAAAAACCTGTGGTAAAAATTTACAGCACAAGATGGGGGTGTTGGACAAGAATGGACCAAAATGAGTAAACCAGATGTTTTTCTGGCAGTTCAAATATAATTTTGCTTTCGATTCAGAAAAAGTAATTTTTACATGTTCAGAAACCAGTTACTCTCATTATATATCAAAAGAACAAATTCCTGTCCATTGAACAGTTTTACCACACAAAAGAAGCAGAGATTCCTCTATGTTTGTCAGGGTTAAGATTTCATAATGATAAACAGCAAAGTTAAGACTTAAATCACTGATTATAAGTAAAACCCGTTAGTAATATACAAAACTAAGAATTTGTTTTACTATGGATCACACTAATGTTTGTCTGCAAATGATTAAATGTTCAAAACTACTGGTAAAGGGGGGAATGGTTTATAACGAGGCAATTTATCAGTCAGATCCTCAGCCTGCGATTAAGTTCGACAAAGGCCTGCTAACAATCTACTGATTTGATTCAAGCACATTGAAGCTTTGACACATCCAGCCATCCAGGACTACAGTTTGAGACTTCTGGTTTAGATGCACATAGCAAAGCAGACAATGCAAACAAAAATATTTATTCCAACCAAACATGAAAGTTTGATCAGATCTATTTCAGCCGGGAAAGATGCATAATGGTTTCTTCAGTTCAGAGCAGGAGGCATCATGAGATGCTAACCAACCAATCAAAAAGCAGAATGAGATTAAGTGTCACATTAGACACCAAATAAAAAAGAGATTTTATATTTTTTACTTTTTCTCATTCTGCTAATTTCTTCTCCATTTATTGCTCTTTTGCAGTTATTATACTGTTAACTTTGTTTCCTCTCAGTTCTTTCTGATTAAGATCATTCATGTAAGAGAAGCTTTGACATACACTGTCAAAGTTTCAGACAAAACCTGAAAGCATAACATTGTCAAAGCAACAACAATCAAATGTTTTGGTTATGTCTTTGTGATCTGACATTCCATCTATTTGTGGTTTATTCTAAGTTTAATTCAAGTCACCCAAACCCACATATAATTTAACAACATGTGTGTATGTCCTCCTTTATTTGGTGGCTCTCTCCAGTTTGTGCAATCAGTAAAAGAAAGTGAAATCCCAAGTCTTTGGATTTCACAACAACTTTTCACCAATTTGCCTTAATAAAGATGAAGAAACAGAAAGTGAAGATAAAATAAAATCTAGTTACAATCTCTTTGTTTTATACAGTTTGTGATTCCTTTTTACTGTTGTAAGTCTAGTTTCTTCACTGACTGTCAACTAAGGCTTTTTAACCCTTTCATGCATAGTGGACAGCTATCTACAAGCCATTTTCTTGTGCTTCTTGTAGATTTTTTTGTCATAAATGCACACAGACCACTGAAGTGGACACTAATGCATCATAAAATACACTATCAACTACTGGCCATGAGCTGCAAATGCAAGAAATAATTTTTGTTAAATCCAATATGGCCGACAGACAAAAAAGCATGCCAACCGACCCGGTCCCTCCTTCTACTGTAGACGACCCTTGCAGGTAATAAAAAATTTTGTGACATCAGATAACCTGTAAAGAACAAAACTACTGATGTATTTTTCTAATAACAACTTTGTATTTGGAGAAAATTACAATTGATCACCTAAAAAAATAAACTAAAACATTTTTTTACAAATTTATTTTTCCTACCTTTTTTATGCCTTAAGAAAATAAAAAAGAATAATAAAAAAAATCCTGACACAAAGGATCATAATTCATGCATGAAAGGGTTAAATCCCCTAATAAGCTAAACACACAAAACAAATTTCTGAAAACTTTTACGTACATATTTTTTTCTAAAATTCAACCCTGATCCAGTCATGACAATAGTCTTGCTGTGGTAGTGAGTTTACTTTGTCTTGGCCAGTGGGGGTCAGGTCATGTGGCTTGGGTTTGGTCGCTGTGAACGGGGCAGGGTGTTTTCTTTCAATATCTCTTGTGAGCCAATAAGCAAGAGTTCAGCTGACTGAGTTATCATTTACAGACTGCATCTCCTCTTAGCTACACCCACCAGGCACTTTATTACAGGGAAATGTGGAGTAGAGTGTAAAGACTATAAAAAAAAAAACATGATGGATGATATCCTCACTCAAAAAAAGGTTGTTTGAAAGATAATAAAGTTTAAACAAAGAGCTTAAAAATTGCAATATATATAAGAATGAGATCAAATTAAACTGTAAATATGTTATTACAACATCTTACAACAAGTTATTCCCACTCTTTCTTCTATCAAAGGTAATAATAAGCGGTCATATGAAGCAAAATAACTCAACATAGTCCAGTGAACAATTATAAATCCTTTTCTTTTCATCGAGAATTAGGTAATTTCCATAATTTATTTCCATTAGATCTTTAAATCTTTATACACCATCATAAAGATGTTTTTCTTAAATGCTCGTTTATCACGGCTTTAATGATGCTTTAATAATATAGTTAATATAACACACTTCTATTGTCTTCATCCAGCCTAACAATAAACAGCCTGGTGTCAAACTGATGCTACTGTCCCTTTAAGAGCTCCAGTTCCAGCCCTGCACAACTGTTTCATACAAAAGTGACAAGCCGAGCGTGCCGCCAGCCAATCAGAGGCGAGATCTAACCGCGGGAGATCTGAATTTCGCGGGATCGGGTTTGGCGCTAAAAAGACTCTTCTTCTGTTGTATGGAGAGAGCTGCTCTGCGCTGTACGGACCGGAGGCTTGGATTGGTTCCGACTCCGTTTCAGAGGCAGACTCGCTAACCTGGATCCGAACTCATAGAACCTTAACAACATTTGTTCCCCTTTTTACTGCTGGATATTTAAATGTTTATTTAGGGAGCCGCTTTTAGTGACTGGTAAGGGAACTTTTCTGTAAACTATTCTGCAGAACAAAGGATCATAACATTGAGCGCAATCTAAATATCCTAATAATAAAAAAGCACGTTTATTCTGCATGTTTACGTTTCATATTGATCATATTGTAGGTTAATTGCATTGTTGTTCAGCATTTCATTTCTGTGCTCGGCTCACGACAAGCTTCTCCCTGCGCTGCACCAATCCGGTTAAATTTAGTTTACTCAGGAAAATGATGCGGATGCCCAGAGGCGTCTCTCCCGCGCCGGCCCGGCCGTCCGTGGGGCTCTCCTGCGCCCAGCAGAAGATGAAGGTTTTGTCCGGAGGGAAGACCGAGCTGTTCTGCAGCGGACTGTCCAGCCCGCCGATGAGCTCGGTACCGGTCGGATACTTCACCCAGATCGGCAACACGACAGCGGCCGAACAAAGAGGCAACAGTCTGTACTCGACCCCCCACGGACCGGACGCGAAGCCCATCAGATCATCCTCCGGGCGCCTGCCGGTACGCATTCGCACTTTCTCCGCGAACACAGTGTTTGATAAGTGCTGCTGTGGGAGGAATAATTCTTAATTTGCATTGGCATCCATGTTTTAAGCAGGGCGCCCCTGGTTATGTTCTGACGCGATAAGCCACAGAGGGGCCTTTATGCTGCTGCTGCTGCTGCTGCTGCTGTGCATGAATGTTTGCTCTCTTTCCTGTAAAGATTGGGGACATCTTTCTACCAGTAACCCAGCTGTAGCTGGAGGAGACCAGACGCCATGCTTGTGTTGATGCTTTGGATGAGAAAGAGGAAAGGGGAGGAGGGGGGGTTGTTGGTAGGATTTTGGGCCCCTCTTCTTGTGGAAAAAGAAGGATGAGTGGCCCCGTCTGTGATGCACAGACAGTGCAGAGGGGGGTGTTGGAACCCAAAACAGTTTTTGAACACTTGGTTTTGGTGATTCTGCCCAGAGACAGCTGCTCCATCTGCTCCAGTCATTAGCGTACACGCAACCTGTAGAACCTGTTCATGCAACTGAAGCTGGTGGAGGTCATAACTGAACAACTGCTGTCCTGGAGGAAGACATTTTTCTGTTTCCATACCGGGAAAAGGCAGAAATGAGATTCCCATGTATGATTAGAGGAGAAATATCACATAGTCACTGTATTTAAATGATCTGAAACAAAAATGTGAAACAAACATGATCTTTATTGTTTAAAATAGAAAACATACCAAGCTACTTAAGATTTTTATTTAATCATATTTTTTTGTTATTTAGATACAAATAATAAACCTTCAAATTTAGTAATGTTGGTAGAAGTGAGCATCGCTTATCAGTTATTGATAACAGAGAAAAAATACAAACCTTACAGTATTACTGGAAATGTTATTTTTACAATTTTCTCTCATAGCTCCATGTCTGTTGATGCTCCATGGAGCATTCATAGACATCAGTAAATTCAAAAAATGTGATTAAATGCAGTTCCTGTGTGCAGGTTAGTGATATAAATCACACTTTTTTAAGTAAGTTGTGTCTTGAAGAAGCCCATTTCAAACCGAAATATTTTTCAAGAGTAATATTTCTATTTGGGCAGCTATGAATCCTGTGTCTTGCAATCACAGACATACAGTTACCAAAAAATAAAAGTACAAATCATTGAACTATTATCAATTGATCAGCAACAGGTGGGGCAGGGGCAGTGCATCACTCTATGCTCCAAAGTGCAATTTTTATGCCTTGATAAAGCTGTCCCATCCCTAATCTGCACATGAAAGCAGTGTGTTAACACACTGAAGGAATATAGAAAAAATATTGATGATAATTATTATAATATCTGCTTTTGACTGTAAGATTTTGTGCTTCACCAGGGCTCGGGGTTAAAGTGTGGGGAGGGTCTTTAAATCTCATTTAACCCCCCTGCCTCCTCTAATATTCCCTGCAAGAGGATTATAAGGATAGTGGGAGACAAACTACCACCTGGCTCATCGTATGTCTGCGTTCGTAGATTTGTGCATCACAATGCAGAAATTTTACGCCTCCGTCTCTAATCCGATATTAGAACCGGGTCATGTGACAGATATTTTCATTTAAACCAACCCTGGATGTAATGGACACACAATAATCCACACGCAGAAACTGGGAGACAAGGATCTAATGTCTGCACGCATTATGTATAACATGGACTAAGCTTTGTATCACAATATTTTGATTTATTTATTAACAGTAACAATAAAAAGTATTTAAACTTTTTTAAAGTTAAAACCGAGCCTCGTTTGCATATTTCAAAATAAAAGCATTATCAGCATGTCACAAAAGCTTCCTCATCACAACTATAAATTAGTAGTGCAGCTCTGAAGCTAAACCGTTTTGCATTCAGTTATATTTTAAAATGTTAATACAGCAACAATAAAACAAAAAGTTCAAACAACAAAGTTACAAAGCCCTGAATCATACTGTCAGTTTATAGGGTTCACAAATATGATTGTTTAGAGTTTAAAGTTATTATAAAAAGATGTCTAATTCTTCTCCTGGTTAAAGGATCTAAAGATAGTTTTTTTTTGTTGTTAAATGGTCTTCTGCATTCTTTAGTAAAGTGAGAAAACACTATTTGTCAAAGGAAAAGCACCTTGGCATTTATCTATGGGTGGGGCATGGACCGAAACATGTCTGACTTGTTCATGGAGGTACGGCCTGACTAATCATCCTGTATGATGCATTCCTTAAAATGGATGTGGAATGTATTCAAACATAAAACACATTTGTTAATTTAGAATATATTTCAGTTGCAGATTACATATTTTATTGTTGTTCTCAAAGACAGTTTTGTGAGATCACAGACTCTCTGATTTTGCAGCTTTTATGGTTGTTGATGATTACAGGAAATGTTGCCTATTTCCTTTAACTTAAACAACAGAATAACCACTGCTTTTTAAGTTTCAGGGCAGGTAAAACCGGATGCTAAAGCAAGGCAAACGTGTCTGCAAAGCAGTCACGGTGCATGAAGTTGACATAAAGCTTGTTCTTAAGAACGGGTTGGTTTTTAATCCTTCACCTGTAGCTGCAGAGATCTCAGGTTTACTTATTAGTCATGTTGACTGGAGTAAAAGGCAGCAATCAGTGGCAGGCACGTGAGGTTAAACCTGGGTGTGTTGACTGGTTATAATGTTGTGACATGCAGTGAATGTGTTACAGTGTTTGTCCTTTCAGAGTTCAGGGGCGTCCGTTTGCACTTAACTGCAGAATTCAGAGTAGGGGGTTTCTCATGAGGACTTGCCTCCGTTGAGCCCCTGTGGTTAACCCCATATTCAGAGTGATGCCTGGGTGTGACATTTACCATCCTACCACCTGTATGCATGCGCTCTTCCGATCATTTGCTTTGTTTTACCACACCCTGAGGCAAGCCTGGCCCTGGAGCTTTCTGCTCTCTGTAGGGGGAGCTTTGCATTTCAAAGCAGCCTTTTCCCCCACCCCCCATTAGCAACCCAAATGGGAAGACTCACCTTTTACCTGTTTAAGATTATGTTGACGATAAACAGCAGGATTTATTCCTCTTCCGCTATCCGGCATTTGAGGCTCCACACAGGTAGTAAATATTTCCAGCCATACTGTAACTCGCCTTTGAATTAGTTGGAATCTGAGTCCTGTGCAGCCTGACCTACTGGGTTTGCTGGGTTGAGGCCTTCACTTCACTAGATTAGCTTGGGAATTTCACAACATCAGCAGGAGCTCAGTGCTTGGGTGTTTCTAGAATAAGGTTATAGCAAATGCGTCAGAAGATATATCAGTCAACGAGGAGATAACACAGAGCCAATAAAACAAGTGAAACAAGTAAGTACATTTTATTTATATAGCTACTTTCAAGATAAAGTGCCTCGTGGTAAAACAACAGAAAGAAGGCAAAGATTAATATGTCAAGTTATAAGATAAAGTTGATAAAAAGCAAAATATACTGTAAAATTGGGCAAAGAAAGTGATTTTGAGAGGCTACTACTGCAAGGGCTTTCGCTTTTAGCCTTCATTTAGGAATAGAAAACTGGCCCCGATCAATGTAAGTTTGGATCCTAGTGGTGAAATAGGGCCAAAGAACATTGGAAATGTATGAAGGAGTGTCATCATGCTGTGGTTTAAAAGTCCAAACCAGAACTAAAGTATATTCTGCCTTTTGAAGATATTAGTATGAAGGTAAATAAAGCACAAATAAAATGGGACTGAGAGCAGAACCTTGTGGAGCTCCATTTGTAAGAGTAACTGGGGATGGTTTGAAGTTAAAACTTTTGCAACTTGTTAATAAAATCCAGGGTCAATTCCGAATTATCTGAATTAGAGTGGCTTCTAAAGAAATGAGAACATCTCAAAGCTAAATAACATTTCTAACAGCATCCACTTAAAAAAATACCTGGAGAACATTCTCTGAGCGTGAATTTCAGACTGACAGGCAGGTTGAGCAGGAGTAAACCAGGAATAGTATCAAACATCAGTTTTGAACAGCATCATCTGTTGAGGACCAACATAGAGAAATAATTAGCTCATTCATTCTTAACAATCTTTCAAATAAAACAAAAACCTGACAGAGAAACAAGTTGATTTCCACAAAGAGAAAAAGCAGGCCATTGCCACAGAGAAATGAGATGTCAACGTTAAAATGCAAGAACTGGAACACTCAAAATTAAAGTGTAAATTAAATAAAGCATAACAGTGATCAGAAAAACAAATAGCAGTGAAAGTAGCTGGTGGCACATTTAAAGTGGCTTTATTGTAACAGTACACATGCAGTATTTTCTGTGAGGTACGATAACCAATACCTCGTATCTGAGCGGTACGCCACGGTTCAGTACGCCTTTTGGTCTGATTCCAGTGTAGAAACGGCTCATAGAACCAACATGTACAGCACCATTCCAGGACCTGCTAGGTCCAAAGGACAATGGTACGGTATGGCTAGGGTGAACCTGCTGGTGCGTCATCCACTTTTTTAAAGTCTCAATGCTTGTGTCATTGTCCCTCATTCTTGACGCAAGCATGAGGTATAGTAGTATGTTATGTTTGTCGTCACATGAGTGAGATGCTATGGTAGCCATTTGGGTTAGTGAGCGGTCAACTGGTGGTAGAAACACTCTCCTGAATCCGCTGACTCATGCCGAACTGCTCATTGGAAACAAGGCATGAGGGACTGACCTAACACATGTCCCCCACATGAAATGTAAAGTGTGTCATAGGGACAAGTCACTAGAAAAATCCCTCATGCAAAAAAGGAGGTTCTAATTTCCCCACCCTTACACAGACACACACACAGACACACACACACACACTCTCACAGCTGCAGTGTGAAACCGTTGGTCCCTTTCCTACAACCCGTCAGCATGTCTGTCTGACTGGAACTGTTGCATTTTTTAAAAACTTGGTGTGGTTGGATTCACACAGAGAGTAACAAGCAGATTGAGCAGGAGTAAACCAGGAATAGTATCACACTTGCATAAAAGTTTTGCTTAGTTTGGTTCTGGCTGGCTGTGTGATTTAGGGATTTGAGGTCACCGTTCAGCGGCGCCTTCGCTGGCTGCCCCACTCCAGATGTCGCCAGGCGACAGGTGGACACATCAGGGAGCGTGTTCGAACAACGGCGCGTTCTGTTGTCTCATCTCTCACATGAGCACAGCCGCCCACACGTGGTTGAGGACTCACATTCTGTCATATATGAAAAAAAGATGTTGTCCAATTATATTCTACTACCAAAATCAGTCACCTGGTGTGTATTGTGGTGACAAAGAGATCTTTGTTGTTGGTAGTTAGGTGGGAGAATAAACAGTTAGATGAGGACCCAGACAGATGGAACAGATTAACTTGTGGTTTCAGGGACTGAGCTGAAATCCCACACCTCACTGGTCCTGTCACTACTGCTTTCTGTGAGGCTGCACAGTGTGACTGGGCCAATGATTACTGATTGACACACTTCCACATCCACAGTGAAGGTTTATTGGTCTCTTTTATTCTCATTTGAACGGTGGTGTCGATTTGCACAACAGGAGAATCTTTCAAGAGAGATTCTTTGCACTTTCACTTTTGTTGTGTGTGGCTCAGAAGTAATACTCCAATAAAGTTGTTAAGTCGAGGTTAAGATTACAAAGTAGAGATGCACCAGGTGATCAGTCAGTGATCTGATTCAAACTGTTTGACTCTGATTAGTGACCATCTGGTCAAACACAGAAACAGTTGGAAAATATTCAATTTTGATACTTTTGCTGGAAATTTCATTACAGGTTGATGCTACCACTCAACATGAACTCTAGCATCTCAGTCACTAAATACACAGAGTCTGTGTTGCTGGTAAGGGCAGTTAAAGTTTATCCAATTTGGCAAATTTAGTATCAACACGCACAGCATGAATTATGGCTGCACAATATAATGTAATATCACATTGCAACTAACTGGAGTGCAGTAACTGTTGGTTAATATATTCCAAATGTTGTAAACCTTCATTTTTCATGCTAATGTAATATTTGTCCATCCGAAAGTGTTTATAACAGATAGATACTTTATTAATCCCCAGGGGAAAACTGTGCATTTCAGTAGTTTATAACAACAATTATACCTTAATATGCATTAATCTTAACACTACCACAGAAATTATATCTACAAATTTAACTTAAACAACTTATATAAAATTTTAAAAATACAAACATAGTACGTATTTTTTAAAATTGCTGTTAACGAGCAGTAAGACTATAAATATAATTAAATGTTGGTGAGGCTAAACTGGGAATAAATAATCTTAATATTTAACATTCCCTTCACACAGACTTTGTGGTCGAAGGAACAGTAAAGAGATTAGGAAGTATGAACAAGGTTTAAAAGTCAGCTAGCTAAGCAACAATTATAGTTTTTAGTGTTGATTTGGAAAATAAAATCTGAATCTGAAGAAATATTTGATGGGTGCATATCTATTCCAAAGAAATGTGTGATTCTGATTAAAACTAGATGCTTTGGCATGTTTGTACCTCCTGTGTGTGAGCAGAGGGTTTGTGCAGCGTCAGGCTGAGGGAAGGGGCCTGGCGAGAGACTGGGAGGTCAGTGAGGGATTCCAGAGACCTGCTGGCACTTAGGAGGAGCCCGGTCAAGAAGCAATCACCCCTCCCCAAAGCTTTTTTGACCTCCACACAATGGGCCCCACTTCATGCTTCATGTGAGGGGAGCACTTTGTTGGTGTTCCTGAGGATTGTTGGCACATTTATGACTCTTAACAAAACCGTATTTAGTCCCTTTTCTTTGCATTTCTTTCATGGTTTAGATCTACTCATTACATTTGAATAAGCCAAATAGACGTATTAAACATTTTTCTCCGCAGATGACCTTTCCAGCAGAAACTGGAACTCTTTAAGAGTTTTGTTGTGTTAAATTTTATTTTCTAATGTGCACAAAACCTTTTCTGTTCAGGCGAAAAGGAAGCTGGACCTGGAGGACCCTCTTTACCTGCCAGAGTTTTGCACACCTAAAGGGAAATGCAGCGTCGCAGCGGGACTACCAAGCCCACGAAGTGAGTCAGCCTCATGGAGCAAATCAGGACAGAGTGCTGCTCATATCAGCAGTAGGTTCATTTAGACTTGTTCAGTTCATTGGACCATTTTTTGTATAATTTTTGGATTGAATAATGTCTTATTATTCTTACTAGTATGTGTTTTAAGCAGATCGAAGCGGGAAAGTTTCACTCGCATGCAGAATTAATCACTAACCAAATTTCCTGTGTCTCTGTGCAAACCAAACTGCAGAATGTACCACATCAGCAGCACATTTATGTATCACCTTTTAGCTCCATGTTGGCTAAATCAGCAATCAGTTAAATTAAAATTAACTGATGGACGTAAATGAGTTAGGAGAAGCCCGAATGATCTGGTAAAAGTGTCATATTTTGGTTTCCTAAATGGTAATTATTTTTTATGAATTCTTTAAGCTCCAAAGTCTCCAGGCGAGCGGACGCGGTACGACACTTCGTTGGGCCTGCTGACAAAGAAGTTTGTGGGACTGATCGCAGAATCTGCTGATGGAGTTCTGGACCTTAACTGGGCCACGGAAGTTCTGGAGGTCCAGAAGAGGCGGATCTATGACATCACCAACGTCCTGGAAGGCGTGCAGCTCATCCGAAAGAAGTCCAAAAACAACATCCAGTGGCTGTAAGTGTGAATGCGGAGCTGAAAAGTACTGCAGCTAAAATTTATGCTGGTTTTTTTGTAGTTGTAGAAATGTGTCATCAAGTTCTAAAGTGTGACGTTCTTCACAAATATCCAGAGTTTTCCAAAAGTGTTCAGGCCACTTGAACCTTTCAATATTTTGTCACGTCACAACCACAAACTTCAATGTATTTTATTGGGATTTTAGACAAATAATTCTGAGAAAAAATTCTAAGTGTTTTTTTTTTTTTTTTTTTTTATAAATAAAAAATCCTTAAAATGTTGTTTGCATTTGTATTCAGTAACATAAAAGGTCTCTGCATATACCACAAGAACAGAGAACGTTGTTCTGTCTTTCAGAGCTGCAAGAACAAAATGACTTTACTCTGTTTTTACAGCTTGTTCTTGTTATATAAATGGTGCAGTGGGAAAGACACATTTGTGGAGTTGTGCACTTCAGTTTTTATGAAGCAGAAAATGTCCTAGCCTGAAAAAACTTGGGCCTTTCCTTGCCACCTTGAAAGAAACATCAAATTTCTCTATTCTTATAAAGTATGTATTGGCCTTTACTGTGAAACTCTTAAATTATATTGAGTTTTACTTTTTGGCATCTCCACAGTGAAACGCGGAGGCAGCGCTGTGGTTTAGTTATGATTCCTTCCAGCAGAGTCAGAGAAGCAGATGAGAAGATCCTCACACCTTTCAGGATTTTATTCAAAATTAAACTCCGCTTCATTTACATTTCCCCCTAACAGTTTGTGTTTAGTTTATCACAGAAACTCCAAACAAAGTACATTATATTTTGTGGGTACAATGGGGGAAAACTACTTTACTTACTTATTCTGTAAAATAAGTGAAACCTAAATGCAGCTTCAACCAGGAGGTAAAGTTTCACATGTGGGCATTGCCTGGCCTGATGTAACTGGAAGTGATGTTGCACCATTGATTCTTGCACAAGTGGAGCTTCAAGCTGCCTCAGAAATTTTCTGATGAAACCAAAGTTTCTGTTTCCCATTGTGAAACATCAACTGAAATGGATGCCAAGAAAAATAATTTACAGTACCAGCAGTTTCGGATGAGAACAGAACAAAAAACTTCAGCTGAATTCAAACTGTTTTTAGAAGTAATGCAATTTAATCAAACATTAAGTAAACTTTCTTTACATATCACCTTTTTACATGTCAGAAACCACAAATGCTTTACAAAATATAAGAAGCACAAAAAAGAGGGATAAAACTCTTCCATCCTGTTCTACTTTTCAGTCTGTTAGGAGGTTCTAATGACAGATTTTAAAGTAGACCAACCTGTTTATGTTCCTGTTTTTTATGTGTGTGTTTTTCAGGATGGGGAATGTTTTTGAAGGCGGCGTTGCTGGAGGAGAAAAGGCCTTTGCTCTGAGGAGAGAGCTGGGGGATCTGGAGAGAGCGGAGCAGTCTCTGGATGACCTGATTCAGTCCAGCACCACTCAGCTCAAACAGCTCACAGAATTCAAAGACAGCCAGAGATATCCTTTCCACAAATCTCCATCATGTTTATCATATGTGTCCAGTCACACACGCACTCACCTTTTATTGCTGCTGTTACCCTTGACGCACCGCTGCACTCTGGGATACGTGACGTACCAGGACATCCGCTCCATCGGCAGCCTCCGAGACCAGACGGTGATCGCAGTCAAAGCTCCGGCTGAGACCAAGCTGGAGGTGCCAGACACTGCCGGGGTGAGACCAAATATGAGACTTTAACTGTGTGTGTGCACGTTAGTATAAGTGTAACATGTTGATTGTTGGTTTTGTTTTGTCTCTTTGCAGCAGGGCTCATTACAGATATATTTAAAGAGTAGGAATGGGCCTATAGAGGTGTACCTGTGTCCTGAGGAAGGGCTTGAAGATGCCAGCCCTGTTAAGAGTGCAGTCACCCCTAAAAAGGAAGACCTGAAGAAACCAGTGACGACCACCGGAACGCCGCAGAGCCAGGCTGTCAAAGACGAGCCTGTTGAAGGTGGGTCAGGGTGCTGGGATCATTTCTGCTCCTCTTGAATTTTGATAATGACATATTTTTAACAGAAACAATTTTTTTGGACAAAATATTAACACAGCTTTGGTTCATTCAGACAGATGTAGACAGCTTTATGTGTGAATATTCACATCTGTCAATAAAAAATCTGTTTTTCGAATATTTTCATAGGTGGTTGTCGAATTATTTTATAGCAAGTCAACAGTGTCTGGTTTTAACAATGGTATTTATTAAACATGTCCTGGGATAATTTCAGAGATGTAACAGCTGTTTAAGGAAGTATCATCACCGTATTCCCCCCCCCCCCAATATAAAATTTTGCTAGTAGAATGAAATGAGGATTTATTTTAACCAGTGTGGTTAAGCACAGTGGGGCAGTTGGTAACACTGTTGCCTTGCATCAAGAAGGTCCTTGATGCAGGACCTTCTTGCATCAAGAAGGTCCTGGGTTCGATTCCCGGCCTGGGGTCTTTCTGCACGGAGTTTGCATGTTCTCCCTGTGCATGTTGTGCTTCCTCCCACAGTCCAAAAACATGACTGTCAGGTGAATTGGTCTCTCTAAATTCTCTCTAGTTGTGAGTGCATGGCTGTTTGTCCTGTCTGTCTCTGTGTTGCCCTGCGTCAGACTGGCAACCTGTCCAGGGTGACCCACCTCTCCCCCGGAACGTAGCTGGAGAGGCACCAGGACCCCTCCTGACCCCATTAGGGACAAGGGTGTTAGAAAATGGATGGATACCAGTGCAGTCTGCATCTGTAGCTGTATTTCCATTATTATTGTGCAAAACTGTCAATATTTTGCTAATGTCAAAAATTTGCGATTGCCATGTTTCCATTGTAAAAGAAATGCAACTAAAATCATATGTGAATAAGTTTGTTCACCCAATAAGTCATTAAAAAAGCTGCTCCATGATTCTCCAACTACTTCCTATCGTCTTCTTCATAGTTTGCGCCAATGGCAACGTCCAGGTAGTGATCATGTGACTTGTGTTTCCGTCGCAGTTTTGTGAAATTAAATCACTTTTGACACGGCCAAAAAAACCACCTCATCCTAGCAGCAGAAAGTTTTTTTAAAATGGTGTTTTTCCATTAAGCAAATTTATTTTCAAATGTCGAATTGCCCCATTATATGGTCAGTGGAAGCATAGCTTGTGACATCTGCAGCTGCCATAGCCTTATATAGAAACTGAAAGCAGGGAATGAATCAGTTCTTTCATCTGCAGGTTTTCAGTAAAGTTCCTCTGTTCTGTGAATAATCACCTTTGTTTCCTGCATTTTATCTCCGTTTTCCTCACAGTGAGCGTATCCACTTCATCTCCAGCTTCAGCTTCAGCCCCCTCCTCAGCCGCTACCTCTGCTCCTTCTCTTCTGGACGTGGAGGGGCTGCTGGGTTTGCCTCCCAGTCTGCTCCAGATCACAGAGGACCAGCTACCCGGTGCCTCCTTCCCCACAGACCCCAGCACTCCCTTTGTCAACTTCTCTCCACCTTTAGACCACAGCGACTACCTCTGGAGCCTGGAGGATAGTGAAGGGGTGTCGGATTTCTTCGACACCTATGATCTTGGAGATTTACTGAAGAGCTGAGGGAGATGGGGCAATGATTTAAGAAAAAAAATGTTTGAAATATTTAAAGGAATGCTTGATTGAGGCAAATTATATTACACTATGAAGCCATTGCTTGTTTTAATTTCTTTAGAGCCATTGTTGGTTTTACAGTCAAAACCATTTGGACTTATTGTGGTGGGACTGAGCCAGCATGAAGTCTGAGTTGTAAAATGCAGGGATTTTTGTGGGTTTGTAGGAACATTTCCTACAAACCCAGGTTGTAGGTTGTCCTGAGGAGATTAGAAACTATCAGATCAAAAGAGGAGCAGCTTTTGGTGCATACCATTTCATGTGGAGAAAATGTGATGCATGTTCGTTGTGACCAACTCAGGGTTTTTTTCCTCCAAAGCCTACAAGGATTTGACCTGTAGGGGGCAGTCTTGCATTATGTCAGCTTTAAATCTAGTTCAGCTTTACAGGATTTAATCACTGGATAAAGTAAGCTGTAGCTGCACGGGGTTCTGATTCAGGTTTTTTTTTTTTTAAATATCTTTTCACCTGCATCACAAAAAGCTGTGATTAAGTCCAGCCTCTGTCTCAGTTCTTATAAAGAGGTCTGTGAAATCTGTGCAGAGATATTGGACGCACTGTATCTGATTTTAAAGGTGCTCTTGTTGTTTCACGTTCACGTTTAGTATCAGGTTCTGTATGTGTCCGGTGCCCAAAGCGCTGTTTGATGATGGAAATGATGGCCCATGCTGAGAAGCAATCACTGACTCTCTCTGGTTTGGCAGCTTTGATTCTAATCTGGTACCTCCCCTGTTAATCTGACTCTGACTGCAGATGTAATATAATATTTCTGTGTTTAGTAGTTCGAGACCATTATTGTATTTCCAAGGAAATAACTTGAAATCAATTAAAAATAGCACCTGTGTTACAGGTGAGGTGGGATTGGGGGTTCATTATAATTGTTTTTTGTGTGTGTGTGTGTTTTCTTTAAAAGTTTTCTATAGATTTTAATATTTGATTTTTTTTTGCTGAAGTTTATTATTTTTTTGGCTTTCCCTCTACTCTTCAGAGATAAGCTACCTGTCCTGTCCTAACAAAACTTGAAAATTGTGTTTGTGTGTTTGGCAGATTGGTAAATGTGTGTCATGGTGTGTTTGCGTGTGAATTTTTATTAAATAGAATAGAGGATGTAATTTGAAGATTTGTAGAAATTTTTTTTTTCCAATGAGCATTATTTTTTTGGTACTTGTATATACATCTCACTTGTATTTATACCATGTTTTCAGGATTTTTTTGACTGTTTTATAAGACATGCAGCACTTAATATTTTTTTATATTGTGTGTTATGTTTTGGAGTTGTTGAATAAATACTTTGTTTACAGCTTGAGTGAGTTTATTTGAACAAAATCGCCTCTAAAACACCTTAAAATTAGGTCATCTTGTGCTTTTAAATTACAGGTTCATCCCAATAAATTCAACTGTAAATTTATTTCAACTGATTTTTTGGAAAGCTGAGTCCAGCTACTCTATCCCCGCCCTAGATTGATGAACAGTAACACCTTTAGAATTGAAATATTATTAAAACAAAACATTTCTAACATAAAGTTGGTTGTAAGATCTCAATAAGTTACACTCTATGTTAGGAATTAAAAAAACAGATGGGAAACAGTCTGGGAAAGTGTTGAGGAGTTTATTTGACCTCCGTTAGATCTGACCCAATGATGGAATGATGCTGCCCTTGTCTAGTGGTGCGTTTTCACCACTTAATTATTGCATTTATTTAGATTGAATACACTTTTTGAAATTTTATCTCATTAAACTGATTTAAATCAAAAGATGTAACTTGACATGGCTATCAACTTGTTGATTTTTCCAAAAAAAAAATCTAAGTATTTAAAAATCAGATAAAACAGCATGTGTGCCTTACATCATGTGGACAAAAATCTGATGTATCTGAATAAAACGCAGTGTTTACTGTAACCAGCAAAGGAAATATTTCCAATCTTAAAGAAAGTGCCACTGTTTAGCCTGTAGAGGGCAGTATTATGCCATGCCAGGTGAAACTCTGTACTTTTACAGGATTCAGCTATCCATCCATTGTGTCCTTCTTTTACCAGCTCCTGTCAGCTCAACTGAAGCTGTGATCAATTCCTTAAGGTCCAATCTCTCTCACAAACTAAATGTTCATGTTTGTTTGAAAAATTGCTAACTTTATTTTTTTTTAGCAGTAATTACTAATAACCAGAAAGAACTTTCAATGACTTCAGGCACAACTATAGATTCTCAGTTTATGTCATCAAAGTCTATTCAGCTGTCATGTTGCCAAAATGTTTGTATCCAGTGAGTTTGCTAGAAAGAATGAGTCTCTAAATTCCTTTTCAAAACATAAAGAAGGATCCGGAAGTATTTTTGGTGTTGAAATAGTGAGACTTTGGCCACTGATGGTGCTGACCTAATGAAAAGTGACATGCCCGGCGGAGACACAATAACCTGACAAGAAGAGCGACAATGAAGCGGAATGCTTTACAAACACATCCAGACGTGTTGACATCATTGCCTCTGAGCTGGTTGCTTTGGAAATAAGAACTGAAAAGAAGCCTAACAATAGGGGGTCAGAGGTCAGCGGGCTATAACGCAAGAGTGCAAAGGCATCATGGGAGAAAAGACATTTGCAAGAGAATAGGTCACCACTTTGGAGATCTAAATGTGTAAGTTTCTTTCCTATGTTCCAAAAATGTTGAAGCAATTTCAAATGAAATATGATGTCAAAATGTAGTGCCTTCCAAAATAACTTATACTTTAACATATTTAATCACATGAAGCTAGTTAAAATAGCTTGGTGTCCATTTGCATTAACCCCCAATACTTTGTAGAGTCACATTTTGTTCTAGAATATCAACTCATCTCAAAACCCAACTTTTTTCAATTCGTCTTTGCAAAAAAGCAAAGGCTCAGTCAGAGTTGATGAAGAATGTCTGTACACAACAATTCTCAGCTCTTACCACAGCTTGTCAGTTGGATTGAAGTTTAGACTTTGATCATTTTCCCTTGGGTGAATCTCCATCCCTGTCTCAATCCTCTGAGGAGTGTCCTGTATTTAACTCATTTTATCTCCCCTTCAGCTCTAACCTGCTTCCAGCATGTTACAGCCACCACTGTGTTTCACCTTTACAATGGTGTGTTCAGGGACATTTGCAGTGTTTGTTTTACACATAGCCCAAAAAAATAAAATATTGGGCTGAATACAAAGGCATGTCAAGCTTCTCAAATTTGGAAGCCATTTATTGTATTCCTTTCATTTCAACAATGTTTGGTTTTCAGTCTCTTTGCATTCAGTTAAAAGCACATTAAAGTTTGTGAACATTTAATGAGACAAAATACAAGCCCGTGGATTAATGTCCACTTGCTTTCACTACTGTTGTTTTGTTGCTTACTGTTGCAAGCTCAGCAACCTTGTTCAGTTCCTCCTGGTGTGACGTCACACAGCCTGAGGTTTATGGGAGCTGGGAGTGTTTGGAGGAATAATAAACACCCTCAGACATTCAGCCATAGCAGTCCTCCCTGGTGTCTGCTTGTCTGACCCAAATACAGGTGTCTGTTAAGTGTCTATTAACACATGCTGCCCAGGGCGGCTGCTGTGTTTAACAAGAAGCAGTGAACTGAGGTGTCAGGCGCTGCATTCAGACAAAGCACTGACGATGAGGTTTATATGCTCCTCAAAGACCCGAGCAGCTCACTTCAGTTACGCCTCAGCCTGACACAAATGGCTGCAGCTGCTGGAAGCGATTGTACCTGTGGCTGGATGAAATTTTGCCCTCACACACCTGGAAAACAGCAACACTTATGTGAGGATGCTGTTTTCGTCCACACACACCGTTTAAACGCTGAGCAACTTCTGCCTTAGCAGTTCAGTGTTCACTTGGATATTGGACTTTGTCTTTAACAAACCCCAGAATGTCAGGATGGGAAAGTACATGTCCTCCACCCTCATTCTGAACACAGGGACACCACAGGGGTGTGTTCTTCACCCTCTCTTTTATTCTGTACTCATGACTGCTCTCCTAACACGATCATAAAATTAGCTGACAATACAATCATTGTAGGACTAATTAAAGACAACAATGCCTATGGGGAGGAGGTTCAGCCTCTGAAACATGGTGTGATAATAACAACCTGGACTTAAATACAACAAGATAATAGTTGACTTTAGTAGAATACAACTTTAATCAAAACAAGTGGAAAGAGATGAGAGGACAAGAAGAACCTCCAACAGGTGATGGGGACAGCAGAGTGGGTGATTGGGACCACATGACCCACTCAAAGAAACATTTACACAAACGTCAGCAGGAGGCCAAGAGGATCATAAATGACCCTTTGAACCTTTTTCCCTCCAGGAGAACCTACAGACCTCCAGGACAAAAACCACTAGCAGTTTTTACCCACAATCAGTAAGGAGCAACAAGTTCTGGTCCTGAACATTAACCGTGACTTTGTATTTGTATTTTCTATGTGTTTGTGTACTTTTGATTTTTGTGTGTCCTCAACATTCTTGTCCTTCTTGTAATGTATCATGCTGCCATTAGAAGTGCCAAACTGTTATTTTATTTTTCTCTGGTTCGAATCATATTGATTCGAACCAGAGAAATGACTCTTTGTGTTCCCCCTGAAAATAACACAAGTATTTCCAAAAGTCAAGTTGGGGTGGGGGTGGGGGGGCTTATTAAAATTTGCACAAAAATGGTCTTTCTACTATTATTTATAGCTTTCTCAATAAATGTTTACTGTTAAAGTGTTTCATTAGAGCCATCAACCCATTCTAATGATTCCTGAGCAACTTTTTTTTGTATGTTTCAACAGGTACAGTATTTTGAAGATTTACCTTTGGTGAAAAGCTTGGAGATTTTGAGTTTGGAAGGCCTCTTTGCCATCACCCTCATCACTAATCTGTTGTGTGATTAGGGAGTTCTGCAGGGCTCCGTTTTAGGCCCTTCCTCTTCACGCTGTACCTGTTTCTTCTTGGCAAATATGGGATCCCCTTTCATTGTTAAGGGCCTGAGTGTTTATGTAATAATAGGCTGAATTTACCGTATAGGAATGAGATTTTCCCATCATGTTGCTCAGTTTAGCAGGTAACAAGTGACTTACTGGGTGGGAAAAATGTGTTCTGATGAAATTCCCAGTTGTCACTATGACGTGAAAATGTGTCTGTCATGAAAGGTTTATATGAATCACAAAACAAGTTTTTCCAGTTTCAAAAGGTTTTTGTTGCCATACCAGGTGAGGTAGCAGACAATATTTCTGTTTGACGCTGTCTTGTCGACACGGGTGAAGGTTTATATTTAGGTATTTTCACCTGGAGCATGCATGACACTGGACTAAAGGGATGCTGCTCATTTATTTAATGAGGAATAATGCATTTTAACTAGGCAGAAGATGAACCTGCGAATCAGACCCCATGCTATGCTTAAAGCACCACCAAGTCTTCTTTTTTCTTTTTTTTTTTGCAGTGAGCTGATATACTCCAGCTGAACAATAAATCCCCTCTCCCCATTTTCCTCCTCCTTCCCTCCTGTTTTCAGTAATCTGTGGTGACCGGGCGAGGGGGTGTGTTACGGTAAGCCTGGGCCCCTTTCCTTGACATTGGTTGTAAATTGATAACAGGACTTGTAGAGCTGAGTCAACAAGCAAAACAATCTGTGCTGGAGAGTGGAACCCAGAGCTGCTGCCCTGGGCTGCTGGGAAGCATGAAGCACGGAAATCCTGCCCACTGTAACCGTCTCTCTCTGAAAGATGTTTGTATTGCAGAGAAAAAGAAAAGCTGAGAAGAATACCTAACACTGCAAAGATATTAGTGATTTATTAGTGGGAAATGGAAGGAAAGAGTAAAGTCACTGTAAGCAGTGTTAGCGGAGAGTTTGTTGACAAGGGAAATGACAATGTATGTGAAGCATGGGGTGTTAAGAAAAGGGTGGAGACAAGCGGGGAAAACATTAAATGAGTCACTTCAGTTTATGAACGCAGCTTGTTTTCAACTCTTTTATTCTCTCACTCCACCTTTTCTTCACGTGTGGTTCACCTTCCCAGCACTAAGCTCTTCTTGTCCCTGAAAAAAAAAAAATAAATTCCTCGACACCCTGTCATTTTCTTCCATTGCCTCTAAATCCATGGATTTACTTCATTCACAGCCTGAGCAGACCAATTTGCACAAGTTTACAATGAGCTCCAGGCTGAAAAGCTGGCAAACACACAAAGACATAGCTTCTTCACATGAGGCCACCACGGAGATGAAGGAGCGTTTTGTTGGGACACAGCGAGCCTCTGCATGTGTGCATGCATAAATGGAAATGTCGACACAAATATTTAGCACTCACATCACAGCGGCGATAAATGCATCAGTGCAAAGTGCTCGGATGTAACCCGTCCATTTGTCTTTCTCTTCTCCCGAATGAATATTCAAACACACGCACAGCAAACAAATGAGGAGTTCAAAGTGGGTCACCAGATCTACGTATGCTGCTGTTTACTACATGGCCTCACTTCCATAACTGAGTGAGCTTTTGAATAATGATTAATAGGTTAAAGAGGAAGTTTTACAGCTTTCACTTTGTAGACTTTACTCTGTTTGCTCAAACAAAACTGCTGGGGGAAAATGAGGCGGCTGGTTGTTTGCACTCAGGTGGACGTTTTAGCACTTCCAGAGGAAAGTGTTTGAAAAGCTTCTGGACACTTTCAGTTTTAAATTTAATGCATGTTTGTTTGTGCAACATCACAGGGAATAACTTACTAGACATTTCAGTCCACTGAAAGGCCACATAGTTGAGCCACAAGATGAGAGGCTTACAAAAGTATTCACATCTCATGACGTTTTCCACATTTTTGCTCATTGCAACCATGAACTTCAGTCTACAGCATGTCACTAATGGCTGTCCTGCCAACAGATTCCCTCACCTGAGCGACTGATCTTGTCAGCTCCTCCAGAGTAACAGCGTGCCGCTCAGGTACTTCTCTGATGTCGTCTGAAGGTAATTGGTTGGGTTCTACTTTGGGGTTTCAGAGTAAAGGTGCTGTGCGGCACCTCACACTTTTTCAGATTGCTATTCATCAAAACATTTTAAAAGTCGTGTTTATTTTTACTTCAACTTCACAAGATTTTTTTATAAACCCCAATTACAATACATTGATGTTTGTGGGTGTGGTAGTGAAGTTTTTTTTACGTAGATGAACACAGAGAAAACAAGAATATTATTCCCCACAGCTGGAACTGTTTCTCTGTATATCTTGTAGCAAACTTTGCAGTTGGCGACAGAAAAATAATGCAGCTTCCTCCTATCATCTCTACTTTAAAATATATGATATCTCTGCTCACCCTGAGGCAATGTTCACTGATACACCTCCTTTCTTTGAGCTGGCAGGGTTGACAATGTCAGGCATGCAGGACTTGTATCACATATTCTTGCAGTTTTTTTTTCAACCTCTCTCAAAGTTTTTTATTCTCTGGTTGTTTTCTGTATATTTCAGGAAATGTCAGTGCAGAGGCTGCAGGGGAGGGAGGGACTTAAGCAACTCTGCTTCAATGAAAAGCGTCTCTTTTGTGAAACATGAATAAGGAACTTTAGAGTCTTAGCCAAGATAAGAAGCATGTCCAGAACTCTGCATGCAAACCTACATACAGCCAGGTTTTTGCAACAAATTTGCGTTTCATGCAGCTTAAATTAAAAGAGAAACTCAGTGTTGATGAACAATGTTTATTCTCCGAGTTTTTAATTCCTTCACTTTATTCATGCAAATTCCTGCAGCTCACATCGTCAAAGAGGCTTCTGCTTATCCATGGCGACCGCTCTTGAAGCTCTGAGGAGTTTGCATAGAAATGAGAGGTATTAATGAAATGGACAACCTTGCTTGTTCCACTGCGCCAGAAAGTTTCCCCACGTGATTCCCCAGAGATCCCTCCTCCCTCCCCGAACGCGCAGACGGATCTCAAGGCGCACACATCTGCTCAGTGGAGCGTAAGTTCAGTCCGACCTCAGCTCTGCCTTTAGGTGACTTCACTGTGCGAAAGCGGTTCTTTGAAGGACTATACATTTTTTCGAGCTTGTGTGTGTCAACGCAAGCTAAGCAAACAGACTCCACGTCTTCTTCAAATGGGAATTACATGCGCGCGTAAAACTTTGGGACACTGTTTCGCTCGGTGAATTTCGGAGCCCCTTTCTTCCTAGAAACATGCCGGAGCGAATAAGTATTTCGGATTTTGTCGAGTTGACAAACGAGGATTTGTCTTCGCCCGGGACTTCCAGCTTCCAGTCCAAGATGAGCGACTGCAAGAACACCGTGTCAGCCGTGGAAGAGGTAGGAACAATGGTGCGGTGGGAGGTTGTCTGTTTACCTGCTCGGCTTTCTTAGCGGTGCCGCTGCAGGTAATGGGCCGAACACACTCATTTCTGAAACGCCTTCAAGATCCACACCCACTTCAAATTTCTGATCGGTTTCATCTTCCATAAACGGGCGTAAAAACAACAGATAAGTTACTGATCCATTCTGGAGGTAAAGCAGTGGCGTCACCAGGAGGGGGCCATTCGGGCATTTTAAATTTGCTGCTCCTCTTTGTCAGATAGTCTTAAATGCATCATGTTTTTATTTGTATGAATTTAAGAGAAAACAAATTTTAATAGAGATGAACTTTTATAGACTTATTTTTTAATGTTTGTGTCATTTTAAGTCATTTTATAGTAATGCCACTTAGAGATATTCCTCTATAGGTTTTTAAGGTCGATACAGATTACTTATAACCGATCTCCGATACATGTTGATTTTTTTTTTCTTTTTGGATGACTCTTGAAGCCAATATTGCTTTTTCTTCCTCAATTTGCCTGATGAAAATGACACAATTACAACAGGATAAATAGAAATAAATCAATGTTTGATTAAAATAAGTGACAGTAAATAGAAAATTGATAAACACAGAATATAGAAAATATAACTAAATTAAATGTCAAAGCAAATACAAAAATGCATTAAATACTGAATGTGAAAAAAATTGACAAAGAAAATTAATTTAAAAAAAGAAAACTAATGAATGCATTTGAAGCCTAAACCTTTTTACTCTCCCTTTTTTGAATCCATCCCAGTCATTTACTGCTATCAGAAATACCTATATATATATATTTTGCAGATTGTTATTGTAAATTTTAAACAAGCAAAGTAAAACAGAATGTTATAATGAACACAGTCTCATTTGGGAGTAAAGTCAACTGCATCTTAATTTAACCTCTTCTGTTAGTTTACTGACAAATGTTATAGCAATACTGCATGTCACTCACTCACTGGAAATCAGACTAAATAGAACAGAACATCTTTAAAACATTTTACTGTTGAGGTAGAGGCTGCTGGATGCTGAGACCTGCCAGTCAGAAGTTATTTGGAAATAACTCCATTCTTTATAGATGTTATCCTTCCATCCCTCTATTGTCTATACACATTTATCCTGGCAGAGTCTGGAGGTGGGGGTGGTGCTTATCACCAGCAGTTGGAGGGTGAGAGGCGGGAGTTACCCCCAACAGGTCACAAGTCCATCACAGGGCAACATCTTCAGACAACCATGCACACACACTCATACCTCAGGGCAATTACTGGGAGCAATTCACAGTAATGATTTTGGACAGAGGCAAACAGCTGGAGGACCCAGAGAGAACCTGCGCATGCATGGGGAGAACACGCAAGGTCCATGCAGAAAGACCCCAGGTGGGGATTTGAACCCAGGACCTTCTTCCTGCAAGGGAACCATGCTGCCAACAATTCCACTGTACAGCCTAGAAATATCTTGCTAAGCAGAACAACAACTGAAAGTAAAGTGTAAGATAAAAAAAAAAAAAGAGCTCCCCAGATTTTATTGTAAAATATATATTTATATATATTTTTTAAACTTGCCAATAACGTACATGACTCCATTATTTATTTGTAAAGTACTGCCTAACATGCATTCTGCTTCTGCTGAGGATCTTTGCAGAAGAAGAGTCACACAATGTCATGCTGTTTATCTTTTAGTTTAACTTTGAAGTGCGAAGAAAAAACATGAAAATCAACATAAATTAGTTTTCTATCACAAAAAATAGTTTAATACCCCTTTAGGCTACCTGACATCGGTGGAAACGACACGAGTTCATGTGTTCTGTCATCAAAACGTGATATAGATGTTTGAGGGGTTGCATGAAAATCTGTTTGCTGAATAATAGTGCAGAAAACCGTATAACATGATATAATTAATAATAATTAGTCAAGCTACATTATCAGCTGCTTGGTAGACATGTTAATTTCCACTTTGCTATTTGAAGTTGCTTCTGAGCACTTCTTTAATTTCCAAGTCAGTTCTTGTTTTTGTTTCTGTAAAGATTTCCAAACAGCTGAGTTTGTCTTTCTAGTAAGAAGAGAAAAGGTGGGGGAGCTTTCTTTCAGCCATTTGATTCAAATTGTGCAAAAACATGTGGGGGAAGGGCAGTAGTACATCTTCGACCGGTTCTTCCCCAGCCCTGGTCCTCAAGGCTCACTGCCCTGCGTGTTTTAGGTGTCTCCTTGCTTCAAGCCCAGGTGATTTCAGTTGACAGGTGTTTGCTGAACTGCGTTCAGCTGAATCAGTTGTAAGCATCTAAAACATGCAGGGCTGTTTGCCTTAAGGACCAGGGTTGGGAAACACTGCCTTAGACTACAATCACAATATTTTTACTGTTCTTTATTTACTGGATGAATCAAAAACTCTCACCTTTTTGTCTTTTTAAGCACGTTTATGCAGTTTTAGGCGTAATAAATCTGTATGCTTTGATGACTAAATGAGGATAAACGTGTAAATCCTCAGTTTATGTTAGATTTAAAACTACTGTCTCTTACACAGAATATTTTTTCACTTTTGTGTGCTGAAAAGTTGTGAAACAAAATCCCCCAAAAATGGAGAGATCAGACTCTAAAGATACAAATTTAATTTAAAAAGTTGTACATTTCATAAACCGTGTGAAGGAAAATCTTATTTTCAAATGCTAACTTTTAAAACCTTTTCTATTTTTTAGTAACAGAAACCAGGCCATGCTGTTCTGATTTGTTATTGCCTCTGCCTGTTTTTCCACTCTTCCTCAACTCTTACATAGTTGAGGAAAAATGGGCTGAATGTTGGTTCTCTGTAGCATTTAGTGTGGACTGACTTGCATCATCAGGACAGTAAAAGTTACATAAACTAATGTTGCCTTTCAGGAATGAACTGGACGTCCTCGATTGAGCACGAATCAGACAAACACTGGACACATGTCACAAAAAGGGTCACCTGTTGACAGAGTGTTGTGCCTGTGGCTTTAATCATGCGCGGCTGTGTTTGTCCTAGTTGGGAAGTATGGTGGTGAAGGCCAGTTTTTTTTTGTTTTTTGCTTGTTTGAACTGCAGGCCTCTGTGTGTTTGAGGCCTCTATGTGCAATTCTGATTATTTGAAATGTCTCCTCCCAAAAATCCTCAGGCAAAGGAGGAAACGGAGAGAAAAGTTGCCATGAACCCTGCCAGAAAACAACTCAAAAGCGCGCGCGCACACACACACGCACACACACACCCAAGCCCATCCTTTCTCATCTTGTGACAAAACATTATAGATCATTAGGGATCTCATCAGCTAGAGCCACCCAGATATTTTTTTTTTTTTGTAAAAAGAGGATTTCTAATTTGTGTAGAAAATTAAATCATGTCAAGCAAAACTCCCTAAAATAATGGATGCAGTTCAGATATTCTAATATGACTGATAACATTTTTAAGGTTTTCTTTAGGAGTTCTTTAGTCTAGAACCATAACAATGAAGCAAAGCTGGACTGGTGAATCCAGTTTTTTGAAGCTGTCTGATACATTATGCTGGGTTTTGGTTCCTTATTTTATGGACATGATCTATTGGAAAATACATAACAGAAATAGCTCAAAGGGGAGAGTCATTCTGGAATCCGACATGTGTGCACACAGACACACAGATGTAAGGGCAACACACTTTTTATAACTGGATATGGGTATAATGTTTAGTCTGCCCAAGAAGCAGAAGCTTGATTAATGACGAGGGCAAATGTGTGGGCATGTTTGTGGTTTAGGGCACAGACACTATTTATCCCCCCAACCACACATGCAAGCTGGCTGCTACTTATCTGTCCTGATTAGAGGCAAAGACTAAGAGAGATCATAACAAAAAAGAAAATATTTTTTTGTCCTATAAAGGGATATATAAAGAGATTGGAAATTTTCTCTTGGGATTAAACTTCTGGCATAGAGTTCTGCATGTACTGTAGGAAATACAGGATCACATGTCAGCTACATGCAGAGTAGCTCTCAAGCAGACTTTGTAGCTTTTAAAGTTTAATCACATGAGACAGGCAGAGCTCCTTATCTGTTGCAGAAAGGACAGGATTTCTGGTCAGCTTGACTTTTCTGATTCATGGAGAGAAAGCAGAGATGCACCAGTTGTGCAAACAGAGACTGGAATTGACCGAATTTCCCTTGACTATCTCATAGATTGAAATATATGAAGCATTTTCAGGTCATTGACTTCAATAAAACTAAAATCTCACACAATTTTTGATGCACTTTTCTTAGTTTTAATAAAGTCAGATAAAGGTTAAGGATATACACTTCATCTTTATTAGATTTTATTCGTCTCCTTCAGAACAGCCTTAAATCTATGAAGTGTCAAAAAATATTCAAACTTCTGCACTTCCACCACCAGTCTTAAAGGTTGATACAGAACGAGATGGATCCATGTTTTTATGGTGCGTCTGAATGACGACGGAAAAACAGACTATTTTTACCTGGAGACATTTTTCCTCCTTTCATCATTGTTTGATAAGTCTGTGTGAATTGTTGCCTCAGTTTCCTGTTCTTAACTTGACAGAAATGACAAAAAGCATGGTCGTCTACTGCTGTAGCAGGTCTTCTTCAAGGTGTTGTGCTCACAAGTGTACTAGATAAATAGTATTCTGCAAACCTTGGTTGTAGTGAGAGGTTATTTGAGCTTTATCTGAGTCTTTGTGTCATCTTAAACCAGTCTGCTCTTCTTATCTCACAGCAGCAAGACATTTGTAATCCTCCAAACTCTGTTCCTTGAGTATTGTCTATTTGTCCAGGCTATTCTCCAGAGAAATGGTTATTTGAAATCCATGTAAATCAACAGCTTCTGAAATACTAGTCTGGCACAAACACCTATCTCATGTTTAGTCTCACTTAAGTTCCTGTCCTCTCTGTTCTGATGTTGGTTTGAACTTCATTATGTCATCTTTCCCATGTCTGGAGAGATAAATGTGATCAGTTGCTGCCGTGTGATTGAACAGATTCACCTTGTGAAGTGTCTGGTGAAAATGCAACGTTTCTTGGTGTCCAGTTTATGAAGCAAAGTTAGCTCAAATGAGGCAGCAGCTTTCACTAAAACACTTTCCATTCTCCGACTAGCTTTCCATAAATACACCCAATATTCACGCTTGTTGATGGATAAATCAACACACAGGGAGAGTTCTTAACTACGAAGGGCAGGGCTGGGGAAACAACAACATGCAACAAGACATGGTCTCAGTCAAATATAAATTACTGTCTCCTTTGAGCTATTTGTGGTGCCTCTTGGGTGGAGTCTCAACACTAGCTTACTGCAACAAGTAGCCTGTGTGAGGAGAATAAACTAAATAAATAGGTTCAATCCTCGTGGTTTGAACAAGGTTTACTTCTCATTCAGAGTGGAGCCAGGTAGCAACCTGTCTCTGGTCTGCCTCCAAGCACAGCCTAAACCTGAAAAGTTGCAAGTGACACAACTGCACTTGCATCATCTGGGGCTGTGAATGGCAAGCCAAGACAGTTATCTGGATAAAACCTGTCTGCCTTAATCACACACTGTGAGAAGTTTAGGCAGACACGGTTTCTCAAATGTCTGTCTGAACAATGCTCAAATTATCTTCCCAATATGTAGATTAGTCAGACAGTTGTTTGATTTCTGTGTGTGTAAATGTTGTTTCTGTGTGTGTTGCAGTGTCTGGAGATGGACAACTCAACTCTGCAGAGGATGAAGAAGACGATTAAAGCTATACACACGTCTGGACTCTGTAAGCACCTAAACAATACATCCATCACCATGGAGGAGCCGCTCTTTGTGGCAATGATAGGGTGCTGCAACCGAGCATCAATTTTACACAAACAATAGCAAAGAATCACATCATGGAAATCATAGCTATCTGTGGGCAATAACACTTAGCAATGATATTGTTTATGATTCACATAATCTTAACCTAATTGTAGTTGACACGCAAATATGTGACTTCTTTGGATTTTCCTCTTGCACACTTTAAACTTGATTTGAACTTCATCCCCAAAGACTTGGGTCTTGACTTCTATTTACAAATCAAAGAGTTGATACTTGTCTTAGACTTGGTCCTCAAAACATGCAACTTGTCCTGGACTTGTCCCTGAAAGATATACAACCCATCTTGTACCTGTACCAAAGACATACGACTTGACTTTTTTTTTTCCCTCAAAGTGCTGGGACTTAGACTTCCTATGCAGAGACTTGAAAGATGATTTTAACTTCCATCTCAAGGATTGTAGACTTGACAAATCCTCAAAAAGTGTAACTCAGTTTGGACTTGCCTCTTATGTATTATTGACTTTGCCTTGCTCATGACAGAATTGATATTTGTCTTGGAGTTGCCCCTTCAAGTCTTGAAAGTTGACTTGGTGTTGGAAAAAATAACCTCTCAGAAACTTTGGCAATTTGTGGCTTCTCAAGTGTGAATACTAGCAGTAGAGAAGTTTGAAACAAAATCTAAAATAGCATCGTAAGAAGTTTCAGTCTTCATATAACACACTCTTTGTATGAGGAAGAAGATGTTCTGAAATAACATATAATTTGGCACCATTTGCCAAATTGTTGTGGAAAAATTAAAGGTTCTAATTTACGTGTTTAGACCTAAGACCACTAAAGCGTTCCTTGACTACGGTACTCTTTCCAAAACAAGTTAACTTAGTAGCTTGTTTTGGGATAAATGTCAGCCTCTATTATTGCAAAATAAACAGTTTAGTGCTTTGGGAAGCCTCCATATATTTTGTCTTACTACGCCATCTGAGGATGTGTTGTGTGCATTATGATGAAGGTAATTGTTTTTATATTAATAAGAGGGAGTGTGGTTTAGAAGTGTCTGTGTGAAAGTAAATGACATGTGAAGCTTTGGCAACAATCCGCTGCTCAGTTCAGTGACCTTGAAGTCCAGCAGCCCAGGTTGTTCTCCTACTGAGAGTGTGTCATGCAGACTGTTGTCAGCGTAATTCAGCAGAAATATGTCAGATGTGAGCATTTTCTCAAAAATGTTCAAAACAACTGAGTAACACATTCAGAAAACCGTTTTTTTCTGGTTAACATCCTGCTTCCTATTTCAATCATTCAATGTTTTTTTGTTGTTGCCAGAACCAGGCAGCTGCACTGAATTAGGCAACCCGATACAGTCAGCGGCTTTCCCGTATGTGCAGAGTAGAAGTCCATCATTACTTCCATCTTCTTCCTGTTTATCTAAGTAAAATCATATGGAGGAGTTCTGGTAATGTGATGATTGGAGGCCAATAGGACTATTTAGTACTTCTACATAAATAGGGTAAGTTGTCCAGCCTCCCCTCCCCCATGTGCAGGTCAGATGACCCCTTACCTTGTCACACACAATAACACATTGTGAGATACGCCTTCTTTTCATTTACATTGACTCTAAGTACACATTTTCTCCCACATTGCTGCGGTTTGTGACTCTGTGTGTGTTCTCGCAGACCAGTCAGTGTAGAGTTTCTCTGGTGGCATTTAACTTTTAAAGGTCGGCTGAAAAATCACCCTCAGGCTTTTTGGTGATTCAGCTGTTTGCTTTGTGAGTTTCATGAATTTATTTATAAAATCAAAGTTTCTTGGCATTTATGTTTGCCCTAATTTACATGTTTTATAACTCTCTGTTATGTTATGGTAAATTTTGACATCCTATTTGTTTTGGGGATAGTTAGAATAACTGTGAGGTGAAAGCCTATTTCGCCCTAGCTGGGGTTTTTTTTTGTGTCAGTTTTCACACTCTGTTTATAGAAATTACGTCATCTGACAGAGAGAACGTCACGTCTCCTACTTGAGTCAGTGTGACAGGGAATGGAAACATGCTCCTGTTGCAAAAATAAAAAGCCTTTATTTTCAGCATTAAAACTATAAATGATGGTTTTATAGAGAACATACTTCATTAAAACACTTAACAAACTGAATAAATTTTGCTGATGCAGATTTTTTATGTTCTTGCTTTTTGAGGACAGGAAAGGAGAGAGAAGTGTGCAGTTTATAACCTCCATGCACCTTTTGAAATCGGTCTTTAACATCCTGCAACAAATTGAAATCTCATCACAGAAAACTGGGACATTGGGAGGAGGTTGGTTGTTCCAACCTCCAGAAAATGAAGGCGGTGTTGTGACACATGAACACCAGATGTTGTCTTTGACTTATGTGGGACATTTTTGATTTGCTCCCATTGTAAATGGTTCATATTTACTTTAGATCAACATGTACAGTGTTCTTCTACGTTAGGCCCGGGAACATTATTTTTCTGTCACGTTAGTGTTTCATTTTATTTATTCATTCTGTTAGTGCCTCCATGTGACCAAACAGTTGTTTGTACGGTTTATGTAGGGATCAAACTCTGTATGCTACACTGTAACGTGGAAGCATCATTTTCTTGGCGCACAATGTCATGGCAACCCTGTGTGGTTAATGCCCATTGGATGTTTATTTCAGGATTTATTAAATGTCTGATAAAGCTGAAAACGTTTTGTGACAATGAAGTGATTTTTAACACTGTTTCATGATGTTTGTAGGTAAAACAATGGGATTTAGTCCTGAAAGTAGCTTTATCTTTCTTGTCCTGTAGCTCTAAAAGTGATTTAACTCAAAAATCTGCGGTGAATTTTCACATTGACACATGTGCGATATGGAACATGTGCAATGCAGGTGGAAAATGTTCCATGTCTCACAGTTGGAAAGACCCTTGAGTTTGAACTGGGGAGTATCTGAAACACAATGATGGAGGAAGTCAGTCAGTAGGAATTAGAAATCCTCCCACTCAAAAACTCCCTCTTGATGGTTCAGGGTAAATCCTGAAGGTTTCTCCTCCCTACCAGATTTATAAAACTCGAGTAAAAAGCTTTTTCTTGTCTGTTTTGAACCATCTTATATGTCTGTTTGGTTAATTAATACTACTTTGAATAGAGCAAAACCCAGAAACTTCTCCACTAATAACAGAATTTTATTTTATTTTTTTAACCGTTACTTTCTTTGTTTTCAATTAATCTTTTCTTTAAGATGAAACATTCTGACAGACAGTATGAGTCAAACTGGTACTTATGTTGTTTTTTTTATCAAGTTATCTTCCTCTCAATCAGGAAATTTTAGATATAAAGTATAAAGTATATAATGGCTGCTAAGAAATAACATACCGTTATATAAAAACATGGAGATGCAGCAGCGTAAATAAATTGTCTCTGCTTTTTAGGCCTCTAACAAAATATCAAATTGATAAAATGTAACATTTGTTTCACTGAGTTGTTTTTCACATTGGACAAAAGAGATGATGAGGATAATTTTGCTAACAGGATCATTAAATGTCTCACGTAATTGTAAATAAACATTTGCCAATGACAAACCAATTTATGCTCATGACGATTCAAGTCTTTAATCTGCCTAAGGTCATGACCTTTACCCCTGGTAAAGAGCCGTATAAACCACAGAAACATGGATCTTTATGTGTTTCTGAACTTGTAGTGCAAGTCTGAGTAATTTGTTTTTCTTTGTCTGGATCAATCTTCATGCTCTGCTTGTCTGTGTCTTTTTTTTTTTTTTTTTTTTAGCACACGTGGAAATCAAAGAGCAGTACATTGAGGTGATGGAGAACTTGGGGAACAGCCACCTGAGTCAGGACAACAATGAAATCTCCACAGGCTTCCTGAACTTGGCCGTTTTCACCAGAGAGGTCACGTCCCTCTTCAAAAACCTGGTGAGGGGAAGAAAGTGCAAATGGGAACTTGAACTACAAAGACAATAGAGTGCTTAAGAAAGAAGACAAAACAGATGAAAGAATGGTGTAACTTGAACACAAACGGTGTGTGAAGAAAGGGATTTTTATTAGCTGCACCTTTAGCCTGGGACTGCCCAGAACCCTCCCACTGATCTCGCTCTGTCTCTGGTGTTGATAATTTATCCCAGGCCTCTATGTGTGAGGTGTGAGTCAGAACCATCACATATTCACCAAACTCCCTCCCCAAATTGTGTCAGTCAGGGCCTCTCAGTGGAGACGATGCCTAACAGATGTTAAAAGTGGATCTGAATGATTAAAATGAGTGATTTAAGGCATACGTTGATCTTCTGTCACATGTTCACAGTGTTTTCCTGTGTCAGATTAAACTTGTTATGAACTTGCTTGCCTCAGCTTCTGGAAACCACCCAAAGCTTTCCTTCTGGAGTCCAGGCCGCTGTGTCAACACAGCAAGGTTAGCTGTAGAGGCAACTCACGGAAGTGGCTGGACATTATTTATCTTGAGGAAGATCAGTACACCAGAAAAGCAACACAAGAAGCCTGTGCACGGTTACCTGGAAGTTGTAGATGTGTAGCTATGCTGTGAGCCAAAAAACAATCTGATTTACTTCCCTGACCGGAAACTGTGGCAGCTGGGTTCATGAACAGTGGCTCTCAAAGTGTTCACACCCCTTACAAAACACCAGGTTTTTGTGAAACGGAATTGATTAAAACTGTTTCCTCCTTTAATGTGACATATATGTTGTTCAACTGTGTAACAAACTTCTTGGGAGAAAAAATATCAAAACTACAATGACCGATTTGCTACACCAACAGGACTTAGTCTTCGTGGGTAAAGGTTTTTGAGTCTACCTCGTTCTGACTTTACTATACCTTGCAAAATGTGTCCAAATGAGTTGGATGTAAAGTCGAACCACTCTGGTAGATTTTGCATCCCACATCTTAAGCCTTTTTGCAGAAACTCTGAAGGTTTTGGGACTCTTGTGAATTTCATTCACGTTCTTCCCAAAACGCAACCCCAGATTATAATCATTTGTTGCAAAATTTCCCTTTGCAATAGTTTACCAAAAGATTCTACTTGGTTTCCTCAGACTTAATTCAATAAGGTTTGGGGAAACTTTAGAGATTCCTCAATATTTTTTGGAAGACAAGACTTCTGATATCTGCACTATAACTTATCCAGACATACAGAGAATACAGGAGGTTTCTTTTTTATTTGTTATCATAAATAGTATTAACCAGAATTTTTGGCTCCTCTTTAACTTTGCATCAAACTGTAATTTTAGCTTCAGGATGCAAATGAACATTTTCTAGGAAAATCTGGTGATGTTTGGTTTGAATCCAAGAAGACTGTAGAAATTAAAAGTGAATGAAAGAATTTAAGTTAGAGGGTTTGCACTCTTTTACATTAAGGTTCTTGAGCCCTCATCTATTCTTTCACATCTTTCCATTAAGCAGATTTGATTGTTTTTCAGTTGAGTTGTTCACATTAACCATGGAAAAAGTTAATAAATTTCTTGTAGATTCATTTTTGTTTCTGTAGTTTGTGACTGTAGAGTGCACCTTGTTTGGTAACCTGTTTGCTGCTTTGTCATTCATCTCCAAAATATTGTGACCTCCCAAATCTGAATTTAATTACAACCCACTCTTTACCGTTACCAAACCCCGACCATCACAGTTGCATCACACAGAGCCTCACATCGTTCATTGGGTGACTCACCAGTTCAAAATGAGTGCACCTCATTTTCTCGTTCCCAGAAATGCAGGCCTATTGGGAAATATAGTAAATATTCTGAGTGAATTTTTTGAGCATGTATAAGAGTGTGCGTGTGTGTGTGATGATCCATGTTTCCTTTGATTGGTACCATGTGTGATGTTGTGAAGGAAACTTAAACTCTCTTTAGTCATTTGCTGTTTGATTGAATCTTTTAGGTCCAAAACCTCAACAACATCATGGCGTTTCCTCTGGAAAATGTGCTGAAGTCTGAACTCCGGGACAGCAGATTAGTGAGTCGAACACCATGACAAATAACACTTCAGCCAAAACAACTTCTATAGTTTTTAAATGGCATTAGCAGCCATTAAGACATGAAGAGATTCTAATACTGCAGCTTTAAATTAATTGTAACCTCTGCATCTTTATTAATAGATTTATTATATTTAATGTAGCTCTTTGAAAAATATTTTTATGCTATCTAAAGTAATCCTTTCAGTCTATAGAATGTGCTAAACAGCAACACATGAGGCCTTTTTATTAAAATGATCGCAAATACAAATTTTAAATTTATTAATAATCTAAAAGAATCAGTTTAATTTTTTTTCTGAAATAATTCATTTTTCCATGATAATTATTTGGCTGCAGTGTTCACTTCTCATGTTTTATGTTTTGCACAAACACAGTAATATTCTTGTTTTATTCTCAAATAGTAAAAAAACACATTAGTGAGTGACAGGATGCAGCTCTTTGGAAACAAATAATTTAATCCTTTTTGAAATATTTTATTGCCTAAATGCCATGACATGACATTCCTTTAAATGACTCTTGGATAATTTGTAGTAAAGGATCTGCAGCCAAATAAATACTTCTATAATCAACATGAGAAAAGCTCAGCCCTTTCTGCTTGACTTAACATCAATACAGTGTAGGGTTGATAGTTTGATTAATTTTTGGATTAACTGATTAACTGGACAGCAAAAAAGGCAAAAGATGAGATTTTTGTTTTTGCAAAATTTTAACCAGCTGAAGCTAAAACTATTCCTTTTCAGGAGTTTGGTGTTTTTTCAAAGGTGTTTTTATCTTGGATTCAAAACATATATATTCTTGTACAGTTTGGCTTAATTACTGCTCTGAGTATGTTGTTTTTTTGTTCAGCAAATGGCATGTATCTGAGTCTCGATTAAATGATTACTAAAATACTTCAAAAATTGATTCATCACAATTAATCCGTTTAATCATTTCAGCCCTGGTTTGCATCTTTGGACTCATACCAGCAATTTAAAATGGGTGCTTTTAGGGTGAAATTCTTTTTAAGAAAATGGTGCATTAAATGATATTAAGAAAAAGCATCATTTTATGATGGATAATAGAATCAGAATGAGCTTTATTGGCCAAGATTTTGTGCACAAACGAAACATTTTACTTTGGTTCACTTGCATACATTGCACAGACTTTAAGCTATAACTGTATGAACTTTACAGGAAATACAATAATAGATAAACAGCAATTCATAGATACATATATGCCTATGTACACCCAATATGGGTGATAATTTATGAGGTTATTAATATATTATTTTCCTACATAGGGACAATAAATGCTATCCTATTCTGTACAGATTATGTAAGCTTGAGTAAAGCCTGGCTCTGCCTCAGTGTTGCTTTCACGTGTCTTGCTCCGTATTTTAGTCCTCTTGATTCACCATGCCAACAAGCCAGTGAGTAACAGCAGATGAATGCTTAGGTAAGCTCTTGTCCCTGCCCTGTCTTTGAACAGCTGACTCCATGACTGGACTTTGTTTCTCTGTCACTGTGGCGGATGGCAAATTGCCACAGAAATCCTGTTCAGCAAGACGGCGCGCAGGTTGACGTAACCGAAGGAATTACGTCTCTGTTCTGAAGCTATTCTCCTCTCTTACAGGAGCTCAAGAAACACATGGAGAAGAGTTGGAAGGATTATGACATAAAATTGTAATTACACTCATCTTTTTGCTCTCATGGTTCAACATTCTTGATATTTACTCTGAGAAAAAACTGTTTGAATGAAAGACAAACTTTGATCTATCATATTGATTTCCTGTGCTATATAGGAAAATGGAAGAAAAGCACTGCATATTTTATTATAAAGGTTTCTTTAATCTCCTATACTAAAAGAATGATAGTGTAACAGATTGCCTTCAAAATGTTGTAAAAATGTCAACATTTGGAGGAGCTGCACACATTCAAAGCTCAGGTGGGAGAATCTGTTGACTGAACACCTATCAGATGCTCCAGTCAGAGGAGATAAGAGTTTAACCTTTTGGTCTAAATTCATTGAACATATCCCCACCGGAGGAGGCAGCATCATGCTTTGGGGATGTTTTTCTTCTCTCGGGACAGAGGAACTCATCAAAGTGGAACAGAATATGAATAGAGCCACATCCAGTGCAAACCTGAGACTGGGGCTAAGCTTGAACTACCAGCAGGATAGAAACACAAACATACAGACACAGGTTTAGATCAAGCAATGTTCATGTGTTAGAATGGGCTAGTTAAAGTAGATACCTAAATCCAATCAAAGATTGATGTTCACAGAAGCTGTACATCCTATCTGAGGGAATTTGAGCTATTTTGCAAACAGGAATGGAAACATTTCAGTTTCTGGGTCTGTAAAACTTGTAGAAAACCTGAAGTTTTAAACAGTCGGAATACAAACCCACTCCACAGCTCTTGGATTTTTATTTGCAATATAATAAAAACCATGTGCCACTTTTTTCCACTTTCACTACTCTGTCCTCAGTCATATAAAATCCCAGTGAAATATTGAAGTTGTGGGTTTAACTGGAGAAAATGTGACAAAGTTCAGTGACTATAAAACACACTTGAAAGCACAGAATAATATGTCGTACGTTTGGTTATTTCTCGTTACTCTGCAATAAAATAAAGCCCAGACTCCTTAAAGCATGCAGCATCTGTGCTGTCAAATGTTTTCTACCATGTTTTACCTTTTCTGGCTTTCCTTCAGCTTTTCAGATGAGTTAGTTTAAAAAGAACTATTCTTTTACACGATGACACAACAATGTCTCTTCAGAAAGCAGACTTTTAAACACGTGACGGTGGTAAATGATTAAGAATGATCCTCTATTTTTGTTGCCTCAAATTCTGCTTTCTTCTTCCCTTTTTTAGAGGGAAGCAGGAGAAGGAAAGAAGGGAGAAGACCCGGCAGCTGGGGGTGATCAGGAGAGACGGATCGGACGGAGGGGAGGACATGGAGAGGGAGAGGAGGATTTTCCAGCTGCAGATGTGTGAGGTGAGAGAAAGCAGAGATCAGGGCCAGTCCAAACACTAAAACCTAGACTCTTATTTACCTGTGGTGGCTTTTATTTATTTTTACACTGGTGGTCCTCCTTGTGCGTTACATTTTCCATCTGGCATTGACATTTTCCTTTCACAGGAGTTATGTGGTACTTTGTGTTGGCCCATCAGATAAAACCCCAACAATTCAGGTTTGTGGCTGCAAAGCAACAAAATGAGAAAAAGTTTGAGATGTGAATACTTTTCAAAGACGCTGTGGAGTATGTGGCTATAAATGAACTAGCTGGTGTTTCCTGTCTGATATCCTGCTGGTTTTCTCCCAGCACTTAGAGCCTCATTATAGGAAACAGTGGGCTGCGAGGAACAATTAATTAAATAGCAGGGCAGAACAGAAAGCAAAAAATAATATTTAAATCTCAATATCTACTAATTCTTTCTCTTTAGAAGCAAGCAATAACACTGCAGTACAACTTGCTGATATAAGAAGCAGGGTCATTGATACAAGCTATTGCTTCAGAAGTCATGAGATTGTTGATGATTATTTTTTGTTGTCATGTGGCTGATATTTATTGTAATAACTAGTGTATTGAAATGCTGACAGCAGCTGGTAGTAAGCAGCATATGGTAACAAAGCTGTGGGAAGCTAAAGCAGCTGCTTCATGCTGGTGATGTTCATATTCATTCATTCCAGGGTTTTTAACTTTGTGTCAGTGTAAAAGTTCCACCAATCAGGATTTTGTGACCAGTATCTAATATTGGACTTTTCTGTAACCTTTGACCTGCTAACACCAGTTTGGACCTTTTCCACTTCCTCTATAAGGATAATAATAATAATAATAATAATAAACAGTATTCAAAACACGTTTTCTGTTGGTGAGTGGTCAGTAATTATTTACATTTAGAACCAAAGGTGACAATTGCAATCTGACTATGACTTTCAAACAAAATTGAAGAGACAACAAGAGAGCCATTTTATGCTGTTTTTAGCTTCTCATATTAGCATTTAGCATGCTGAAGTACAGTCTCCCTGTGTATTCACTGGAGAATGTTGAGCTTTATCTTAACCATCAGACTTTTGAAAAGTCTAAAAAGTATTTTAAACCTTTAGATGTTTCATGACAGGCAGACCTTAGAAGTTTGGAAGGATTAAAAGGAGAGACTTTGCTGTCTTGCATTTAGCCTTCCTGTTATGCTAAAAGGGTTGACATATGTCACTGCCCAAAATGAGGGAAGTTTTACTGAAGGTGTTGGTGTTTGCTTCAGATGAGTATGTAGCTCATGTACAAGTAGCTGGGGGGAAAATCTGAGGTCTGTAATTTTGACGTAGACCAGCTGAATAGACCACCAGTAGAAGAGGCAGGGGAAAGGAATTTCCATTTCAGTCTTTCCTCCTCCCTCCCTGTTCATGCTCACATCCAGGAAAACTCAAAGAAACAGGCATGAATGTAAACATAACAGAAAACAGGTCACTGAGCCGCGTCAACTACAGAAAGACAGATGGTTTCTTATTCTGTTTAATGATGCGCACAGTGCAGTTCTTCCTTCCACACGCAGCTTTCTGTTTCTCTGAAGTCTTTTGAATCCATTGACCTACTAAAGTGTTGTAAAATGTAACCTTTGAAGGAGCATAAAGATATATTGGAAAGAATGCAGCACTAACAACAAGAACAAAGTTGGTTGTAAAGTATTTTGTCAAAGTGCTCTGCAGCTCAGTTTTATGAAGCATTTTAAACCAAAGGTGTTTTTATGTTTTCAGTATCTGTTGAAGATCCAAGAGCTGAAGGTGCGCCAGGGACCCGATCTTCTGCAAAGCCTTATCAAATATTTCCAGGCCCAGCTCAGGTTAGTCTGTCAACAATTATCAGTTCCACCATTTTAACTGTAGACCATAATTTTATTTAATTCATAAAATGTTTTTACTGAGCTACTTTTGCAGCCATAGCATGTGATGTTTGTTTGCTGGAAAACGAGGTATTCAGAGTCGGATACCAGTCATGGCTCAACATGTTGCTTTCCGATTTCAGTTTTTTTCAGGATGGGCTGAAAGCTGCAGAGAATCTCACTCCATTCATTGAGAAACTTGCTTCTTCTATTCACACGGTAAACAGAAACTGCTTTTGTCTGTCTGTCTTTTTTACATTCAGTCAGTAAAGCAGGACCTGAAACTTGGAAAACTGGGGAAATCTCTCCCAACTTCCTTAACTTTTGGAAATCAGGGGACTTGAACACACTGAGTTAGACACAACATGAAGTCTCTGCAGATTGTGTATGGTGGTGTATTTTTACCTCAAATTAAATTGCAGAGTCATCCTGTTTACAGTCACACATTGACATAACCTTCTTAATCTCACTGAATTGCGACTCATAAACAGTATTTCCCAACTATTGTAACCTAAATAACATCCTTTTCTAGCCCTAATCACATCATGCCAGCATGTTTACATCCTGTTCTCATTTCTATTATTCTGTTGAGGTTTTAATTGCCTCCATTACAGTTGGATACAAGATAACACGGTGTCCTGCTTGTATCTGAAATCTCATTATTTTAGACTAACAGCACCTGGATTACAAATGACATCTTTATCGATTTATTTGTCTCTTCTTCTATCCTTATCACTTCTAAACAACTCACTGAGATACTCGAGCTCCTTCACTAGAGTCAATGCACCTTTTTCTTTTGAGAGCCATATCTTCTCCTGAATACAAGGTTCAACAATCAGTCGGAGCCTCCTTTTTCACCACCATGGAGTGAACTGCTGAAAAGTGTGAACCTTCAGTAGTAAAACCAAACTCTCAGGTTCCTTGTTTTTAAAAGGTTGGGTGGTCTGCCAGTCGTCCATTGCTCATTTAATAACTGGAAGATATAAACATTATAATGAAGTTTGATGTTTTTAGTATTTTTAGTTAACACATTCTCACTTTGCACTGCTGTCTCAGTCACACGTAGTCTCTGTAGTTCCAGTAACGTTGTTTTATGCTTCCTATATTAAACATAAAAAACAGAACTTAGTGGCTCCAGAACATCAGACCCAGTGAAGAAGAGATGAATCTGTGCGTGTTTCTGGCAGAATGCCTCAACAGCTCCCAGCCTCGTAAAGATGGGGCCAAGCAGACTGTTTGGGATGGGGATCGATCCATCCCACAGCCTTCCTGTGGATTTAATGTGTCTTTAATAACCAGTATTACCGTAAACTCCATATTACTGGAAATGCATGAGGCAGTTGCATTTTTATTTTATACCTCTGGATTCAAAGGTTAGAAGAACTAAATCATGTCTGTGTTGTTTCTGATGTTATCCCAGAAGATAACGTGTGGACATGCCATACATATTGACTATCTAACCCTCAGTTTAACCAAAGCATCCATTCATACACTCCCTCTGCACCCATTTCCTTCAGTTGTAATGAGTCACCAAACAGATATCCTTTGACTCCTAGAAAAAATCCAGGAAACCTTTTTTAGATTTGACTTATCTTCTTTTTCAGTTTTATTTTAAATCAGTTGCAAAAACCAAAGTCTCTCTTCCCACAGGTGATGACTGCTCCTCTCCCCTCCAAGTTCAGCTTACAGCATTGCACTTTGTCTGAAAGATTCTCTTATTTCCATATTTTCTTGATGCAAAACCAATTTTTCCAACCACTGATCGCCAGTCTGCAAAGATGTAGCTTTATGCTGCTTCCAGGGAAAATCACCAGAAAACGGCTGCTAGCAGCGTCACTGGGAGCGTTAGATGTTTTTCTGGTTCTCTGTGGGCAGAAGCAGAACACTGACCTGTTCAGACATGCCAGACCTCAGCCTCAAGAAGGAAGTAAAAAATCAAAAATGCATTATGGTTCCCAGGAAGAAAATGCAAAAAATCTTTGCTAACCCAAATACTTTCTTAAAGGAAAAAATCTTTTTTAAAATAAGTATTAAGATCCAGTCTGCAACATTTCATGCCATTTCAAAAAGTTCAAATTTAACTTCTACACCCTATGATGATAAAAATACAGATTATCTAATGAACCGTCAGAACACATACCTTGCTTCTCTTCCAGTTAATTTTATTTTGCAGTTTACTCAGGTTGAGTAAAACACTTTTATGTGTTGCAGATGCGACTTGAGCAGGATGAGGAGGTAAAAAAACTCCTTCAGCTGAGGGATTCTCTCAGGTTACTTCTGCAGGTCGAGGGAAAAGAGGTAAGCCGAATAATACTGAATAAATGAAAGAAAGAAAAAACACGATTACAAATAACCGTTACTATTTAGGTAGCGATTATTGACAGGCAAATTGAAGCATGCAAATTACCACAGAGACTTTAATTTATTTATTTTATATATAAATGTTCATGTATATTTATGCATATAAAAACAACAGCTGACCATTGCAAGAAATGGGAAAACTACAACTACAATGGCAGGGATGTAAACAGTTAAAGGTGGGAGACATTGTCCAACATCTTAGCCAGTATCCCATACACTTCATTTAAAGCTGCATTTAAAGGAATTACACTATAAATAGCCAATTTCAAGTAAATTATATCATTATAGTTAACAACTAATAAGAATGTGTTCTGGACTCATCTTTTTTTCTAGCAGCCAAACAAACAAACAAAAAATTCAATGAAAATAAAAACACAATCCTCAGCAAATGAGTTCAATCTAATGTTGCAAATGCCAAGTTATTAGTTAACAACAGGTGAGAAACTAAATATTTTGTTTTTGTAAATGAAATGTCCATTTTAAAGTGGACAACAGACTTTGAAAAGGTTGAACACAGATGAAATAAAAACACCCTCAAATACTTTGTTTATGTTTTAATTTGATTTATTTACACAAATTCACATTGCATCCTGCTGACCTGGTGCAAAATATAAGAACTCTAACTACACACAGTACATGTTAGATGCCATAACCACCAACTGGTTTAATGTTTTGAGTGAAGTTCTTAAGCTGTCTTTGTATCCCAGGAGTATCTGAACCGGAAGAATTCTGGGAATGGCTACAGCATCCACCAGCCACAAGGAAACAAGAAATACGGGACTGAGAAATCTGGCTTCCTCCAAAAGAAGAGCGACGGGTACATAAACTCATCAGGGTTCAATAAATAAATAATCGATTTTTATTAGGACTGCACATACAGCTTTTGTCAGAAGTTCACATCCATTTTCCCTGGGCTTGAATACCAAAATAAATGTGGGCTTGTATGCTTACTGCAACTACTGATCTGGCTTTTCATGATGCTTAATTGATTAGCTGGGTGTGTACTTGTGATCATGGGTCTATCGAGTCATTAAATGTCCCCCAAGTTTCAAAAGAAGTCGTTTTGAATGTACAGAAAACCGTCAGAAAACTATTATTAACTAGAAGATGTTAGAGCATCAGAGATAGAGAATATTGAGCCGTTTAGCCACAGAGGAGACTTCCAAATCTATTACCACTGTTTAAGCTGTGAAGCATGGTGGTGATAGCATCATGCTGAGGATTTGTTTTGCTGCCAGTGCTGCTGGTGGATTGCACAATGAATAAAGAGGTCTACCTCCAAATTCCTCCACTTCACCTGAGCTCAGCAGCTAGATGGTTGAAACCTGGGTAAAGTTTAGTGTTCAGCCTACGCTTAAGTTTCTGCAGTGGCCCCAACCTCCCCCACGTTTGTGGACTGGAATTGAAAAGCAGATCTTTTCCAAGAAATTGAACCAGTTTAAACTATTCATTAAAGAGAAGAGCAGTGGTGTGTGATTTCTTCTGATTTTGAATCAGTCTTCTTACAATTACTTACAACTTAAGACCCCATCTCTGGTTTTTGAAATCCATGGATGTATTTGGATAATAATTTGATCTTGAAAAAAAAGCAAACGACTGATTTCTTTCTGATAAAGAAATCTTAATTGTCCTGTTTGGATACTTTTGAGCGTTTGCAGTTCCTTTTTTGCTTGTTTTTCTTTGTTTTAAAGCTTTAAATGCAACTTAAAACAATTAGAAGATACTTGAGCCTGTTAAAGAGGCATGAAGGGAGAGGGGCGAAGTCGAGCTTTGTCTGGACCATGTGGTTTTTGTTATTATGGGATGAAGAGTTGAGCAGGGGCCCCTCCTTTGGAGTTTATTGGCAAACGAGCAGATCCAACTTTTGCAGCATTTACACACACACATGCGCGCACACACGCCTGCACACGCATACACACACAGCTAGATTGCCCTGAGATAGGAGAGGGGATGTGGTTCAGTTGGATAAATGACAGACCAGAGGAGAGTAAAACCTCCTCAGGCCAGTGACAAGAAACAAAACATATTCTCTGCTTTTTTTTTTAAACTTAAGCCAGTTGATGAAAACAGGAATGAAGTTATAAAATCTGATATCACTTTGTTTAGATCTACCCAAACCAGAGGTACAGGTTGGCTCAGGATCTCACAGTGCTGCTCACCACAAATCACACCTACTAGTAATGTTAGATCACTGATAAAACAGATGATTTTTTTTTTTCTTTTACACTCTTAACCATCTAGGATCAGAAAAGTTTGGCAGAGGAGAAAATGTGGAGTCAAATTTGGATACTTGACTATTTCCCACAGTACGGTGAGGAATAAAAGCTTTCACTTTGTTCATTCAAATGAGAAAATAAAGCTTAAGTCTGAAAATTCCTTCAACTGAAAGTGACGAAGCTTTGTTTTTATTCAGATCAATCGACCTCCAGCCAAACTGAACCTTCTGACCTGTCAGGTGCGGCCCAACCTGGAGGACAGGAAGACATTTGATTTGGTTACTCGTATGTTTATTTTTGCCTAAAATGTATCCTTAAAATATTAAATGAAATCTAAATTGGTTTTAAATGAGTTGGAAATCATTTTATATAGGTACCAACAAGTTTACCAGCTGTTTGACTTTTTATTTTGTATTTATTCCAGATAATCGGACATATCATTTCCAAGCAGACGATGAGCAGGAATGTCTGATGTAAGTGCTGAAACCTCTGTGGGATGCAGCTTAATGTTATTCAGTTCTTATCTTATATTTTACTACCTTAGAAACAAGTCTTGACAAGTGAAGAAAGGCTCTTAAATACAAAGCTTTGGTTTGTGTAAGGAGGATGTTTTGCAGATTTCACTCTGAAAAGATTTCTGCCCTGAACTGGATAAGTTAGAACAGAAAGTGTGGGTGATTTTTGCATTTTCCCCCAAAGTTCTATATATAAAAGCTAACTAAGATGTTTTTTGACAAAACATTAGGACAGCATTCCAGATATTGCATTATGGGAAGACAAGCATGGACACTATTCCACTTCTTTCAAATCTGTCTTCACAGCACAGTCTGGGCTTTCTCCCATTCACTTGGATTCTTCCAATAGATTTTCCACTAGGCCAATCAGAGAACAGACAGAGCAGTTGTGAATGATGACGTGGCTTTTCTGCTCTGTTTTACAATTATTGTCTGCCTTTAGTTTTAGCAATGGCAGTGGAGGAAGCGAACAAAGTCATTCAGTCCCTTTCAGCCACACTTACAAATATTGAATTAGCATTAACAGCCACCTCGTTCGGATTGGTATTTCTCTCTTTGAAGTGCAGGATGGGCTCCAACGATCAAAGTCTGCTTTACGACTTTTAGGATCATGTTCCACGAGAGACGGAGGGTAACAACTTCCACACAGAGGAGTCTTGTTTGCTAGCACAACAGTTTAGTGCTAAATGACGGTGCTTGAGCTTATGGAGTTTCTGGTAGGCCAATCCTGTAACTTCACAGTATATCTCTTGTTAAAATGATGCTTAAAAGCAAATCTTACCTTTTTATAGCTCAGAATAAGTGAAGCATACGGTGTACTAGTTGAGAGGCTCACTGGTCCCAGCTGGTTCTGGGTGGGACGTCCTTAGTGAGGAATCTGAGTGTGTTCTGATGTGGTTTTGGATGGGGGTGTGTAAATGTCCCCTGCTTTTCTCTCATCTCTGGGCCTCTTGACAGGTTCTTTTTTGTGGGGTCAAAGAGAGATGAAAACAGTTTGTAGCAAAGACTTTCTGAAGCTCTCAAAGTTGCAGATGTGGCTCAGTATGGGTCTTGTTACTAATAAAGCTGAGAAAGTAAAAGCGGTGCTGACTGATCATTAAATGAACTGCAAACACATGCTGTAAAACGTCTGATGTTTTGGACACAGAGCTTTCCCACTGTCTCGCTGCGAAACGTGGCATTTCCTAAAGGTTTGTGTGGGTTTTGCTTTCAGCTGGGTGTCGGTGCTGCAGAACAGTAAGGAGCAGGCCCTGAACACGGCGTTGGGAGGAGATCAGCTCCATGTTCAGGACAGCGGCCTGCAGGAACTTTCCCAGTCCATCATCGCTGATCTGCGACACATGCCAGGAAACGAGGCTTGTGCAGACTGCGGGGCGCCAGGTCAGCTGGTCCCTCATCAAAAATATTGTAGAAGTTCATTATTTTCTTTTTTTGTTTTGTGCAAGCTTCTTTAATGCCAATATTTTTTGTTTTTATTTATAGGAGAAATATTTGTGTGGGGGTTTTTTGTAAAGAAAAAATAAAAAATAAAATATATATATATATATATATATATATATATAAAAATGGAATTAGATAAAAATAATTTTAGATTCAAAATATGAAATTAATTTATAATTTTTCAATTCAAAAATGGTACAAAAATGGTACATAAAAATCTTAGCAGACTTTTAAAATCTTCCTAGAAAACATTTTTTAAAGAAATAATGACTCCCTAATTCATTCACAATCACAGAATATTTTTGGTGTTTTTAATCAACTGTACTTAGAATTAAATTTGGTCTCCATGGCCAAATGTTTGGACCCACTGGCTTATATGTAATGCCTGTAGTTTCAATTGAAGTGCTTTTCTGTTCTGCATCAGACCCAACATGGCTGTCCACCAACCTGGGCATCCTCACATGCATCGAATGCTCTGGCATCCACAGGGATTTGGGAGTCCATTACTCCAGGATTCAGTCGCTCACTCTGGATTTGCTCAGCACCTCAGAGTTACTGGTACTAGAAAAACTCATAATCTGCACATTATAATCTGCACTTGTTGATTATCCAGATGAAAACATTAAATACCAGCGTTTCCCAGACGTACCTTCATTTTGCTCTTTTGTGTTTTTTCCCTCATGTTTCCTCAGTTGGCCGTCAGCATCGGCAACACCAGGTTCAATGACGTCATGGAAGCAGGGCTTCCCAATGACTCTGTCAAACCGTTACCACAGAGTGACATGTGAGTTCCTGATGTATCTTCAGTCAAACATCTGATTGGTATAAAGTCAGATCTTTAATGAGTCTCCCTCACCGTACAGGAATGCCAGGAAGGAGTACATAGTGGCAAAGTATGCCGAACGTCGGTATGTCCTCCGCAGGGAAGAGTCGGATCCGGGTCGCCTATACGACGCGGTGAGGAGCCGGGACCTTGTTTCGCTTCTGCAGCTCTATGCTGAGGGAACAGACCTGGCCAAACCGCTGGTGCTCCCTGAAGGACAGGTGAAGGTCATTTCTTGTTCCTGAGAGAGCAGGGGGTCCAACTCATTTTCATTTTGGGCCACATCAAGTTCATGATTGTTCACAAGGGCCAGTTGTGTCAGAATGTATTGATAAAACCCAAAATATTAATAAATAGCAAAAAGTTCTTCTTAAAATTAAATAGCACTGAACATCTTTTCACACTGATCAGCTTCTCCAGGATTTTGTGATGCTAATTTAGAAACATTTGTAAGGAATTTTGCTAAATTTGCATATGTATGACGGTAAAAGTGACGGTTTGTTACTTGCCGTATCAATCACGGACTATAACTTGACATCAAGTAAAACTGAGATGGCAGGATAGTAAAAATAAGAAATACTGCCATCCACAAGTGGGAGACAACAGTCACTTAAACCCAATGTTTTAGATCGTTTTTGCGGAAAACATTAACACCAAAAAATGTGGGAATCTGTTGATTTAGCATGAATTTCCACAATTGCGTAATTCCAAAAAACTGAACTTATTGATATAATTTGGCTATATACAGATAAAAAACGCTTTGATTTGATTGATAAAATAATATTTGAACACATAAGTTGTCTTGAAGATTCTATTTATGGCTCTGTCTGGAGTCTAGAGGGCCACACCAGAAGCTGTGGCGGGCTGGATTTGGCCCCTGAGCCTCGAGTTTAACACGTGTCTCAGATTCTTGTCATGAAGCCAAAATGTCTTGTGTTTGATATAAACGAACAAAAAGTTGGTAAACCAGGTAACCCGGTTTGTTTCAGAAAGTTTGTATTTCTTTTTCTTTATAACTGGTGTTGAAATTTAAGTAAAATCTAATTCCTTCACATATAATATTGTAAAAAAGTGAGTAAGTTTTGGGAAAATCCGGAGTGGTTTTTCAAACGCCTCCCATCTTTTTTAGCCTCTAATCCACGTTTTTCCTTCCTCATCCCTTCGTCTATTATTTCCTCTGCCATCCCCCAGTCTGCCTTTTCTTCTCTTTAATCACGATCTAAACCTCTGTCAGGCGCTTCCTGGCCGGCTGTAGCAGCATGAGGAGTGTGATTTACTTTGTGGTTGTGAGAGGTTGTTTGTTTGTGTTGGTTGGCGTTCTTTTATTATTTCAGCTTGTAGGTCAAAGCTCGTGTCTCTGGAGAGAAAATGAGACAAACTTATTGAATTAGGGAGGCAGTGCCGCCACTCCTTTTGCTCTTCATGTAAACAGATGAAACTGCAGGAGAGTTTTCACTTTTTAGCATGAAAATACAAGAGTTGCTGCAAAATTGTGCTCTAATTTAAGCTTCATTGGGAGAATATCAAGATCAGTGGTGCGTCTAAACCAGAATGTGCAGATGGTTTATATTCGGCCATTTAAAGAAAAAGCGTGTAAATATACAGTCGTGGTGAAAAGTTTACTGGCTTCTTCAGTTTTTATGGGGATAGTTTGCATTGAGTCTGAATTTTTCAAAATGAATTCAAGCACAAAAGCCTCATTTGCACTTCATTTAAGTCTTAAACCAAAATATATTTTCGTGACATTTTAGTGTTCTTATGGTCAGATCAGGGGAAAGTGTTACAAAAAATGCTGCAGATGCAGTAATATCACTTTTTACTAAAACAGGATTACCTCTAAAACCATGCTTTTATGATTGCTTTTCATGAAATATACTTTGCAAGCATAAAACAGTTAAATTTTAAAAATCCAGAACCTCACAGAGAGAGGATTAACTGTTGTAAGTAAAGCAGGGGCATCTGTGAAAAACCATTACTGAACCGGAGCTGTTTTCTTCCTCCTGTAGGGAATCAGAGAAACGGCTCTTCACCTCTCCGTTCGTCTGGAGGAGAGAAGCTCTCTTGCGCTGGTGGACTTCCTCTGTCAGAACAGGTTAGACCCAGACACAGATCCGTTCTCTGTTGCTCACAGATGCTGTAAAAGCAGTGAGGTGAAGCTTAGGATCATCTGTGTGTTTGGTTTGTTTATTATGCAGCAACTGTCTGGAGAAGAAAACGACAGAAGGGAACACGGCTCTTCACTACAGCGTCCTGCACCACAATCCTGAATCACTCAAGCTGCTTCTCAAAGCAAAGGCTTCTATTCACGCAGGTACATTTCACTGGACCACAGAACCTCCCAAATGTTTTCATAGCTCCCGAACTTTCTCACATTTTGTCACATTACAACTATGAACTGTAATGGGTTTTCTTACCGTTATGAAATCGAATAAAAGAAGACATGGTTTTCAATTTTTGTTTTCCTTTCACATTTAGTCTGACATGCTCACCCATTCTTTACAAAAGATCAAGCTCAGTTAGATGGGATGTGAAAATCAGTTTTCAAGACTTGCCTCAGAGACTCAGTTGGATTTAGATCTGGACTTTGACTTGATCATCCTAGTCTAAAGCATTCTGACTTGGTTTTTGTTTGGGCTCTTTTTCCTCCTTCCCAGTCACACATCTTTTGCGTCTTCTAACAGGTTTTCATCCAGGATTACTTTGTGTTTCGCTTCATCATTTTCCCATCAATCCAATTATAGACAAATCATTGAACAAAGCTCTGTGAATTGTTCAAAGCTTTATAACTTAACCCTGTTTAAACTTTACAACTTTCTCCTAACTTTTCCTCTGGTGAGTTTTACCTCTGAAAACAATCAGAGGTATTGATGCTTTTGCAAGGCACTTTGCTAATAGCCTTCTGTTCCATAAGGAAGGAGTAAAACTCATGTATTTACTGTTGTTTTCCCTGTAGTGAACTCAAGCGGAGAAACGGCTCTAGACATTGCTAAGAAGCTGCAGCACACTCACTGCATCGAGCTGGTGAGCGCACACTTTCCCTCTGTCTTTAAAGATTTAAATAAAATGCGAATAGAACGTCGATTCTCCAAAGTGAGCTCAGATTACAGCATTAAAATACCTACCAGAAAGCGAAGAGCAGAGACCAAAAAGCACAACATCCACAGCTGGAAACCCTGCCTTAAGAAAACTCCCCAGCAGGCCCCAGTGTACATCATTTATAAACCGCTTTTATTTTCTTACCGGTCATCAGCCCCCACTGAATCAGGCTTCACTTCTGTCACATCCTGTCTGATGTGAATAACCTTGGATTACAGGATGTAGAAAAAACTGAATGTTAAAAAATGTTTTTTTCCCATACATGCAAAAAAATGGTTTCCTTTAGTTTGTGTTAGCTTAATAGTTGAACTTGATGTGAACAGGAAGCCTCCCTTTGGAGGTTTTCTAGTCACATCCTAACGGATGAAGACCCCAGGTCAGAACCAGAACATGGAGGGGGGACTTCACAGCTGACCTGAGAACAGCTTTGAGTCATCCAGAATAAACTAAAGAGTGTGACTCGAGAGCAAAATGCCTCCAGGTCTCCTTTATAAAACTGAATCAGAGCGATGAGTTCAGTTTTTTAAAGGAGTTTGTGCTACAGAGCCCCCTAGAGGCCAGCGGGGAAATATTTTCTTTTATGTTACTTCGCAGTAGAATTGCAAATATCTATTTAATATCTATACAAAGATCATCAGTGATTTTTTTGGCACAGAAAGCTGGTTGATGCCTCACAAACGAGAGACATACATGGAAAAACCTTATATTGTAGCAGAAAGACTTTCAGTATTCAAGATGCCGCATGAAAAAAACTACTAAATACATTATTGTGAGGTAACACAAAGGGGGAAAAAAATCCCCTACTTCCCCTATGGGCCTCCGTAGAATTGAACGTGTCCTTGCAGAATGTCTTTTCTGTTCTACTAATGCGTGTGTGTGTTTCTTCAGTTGGAGCTGGCCCAAAGTGGGAAGTTCAACTCTCAGATCCATGTGGAGTACATGTGGGAGAGTCAGTCTCAGGAGTTCTATGACAGTGAGGATGACCTGGATGAGAGAGTAAATACACACACACACACACTCAAATACTGAGTTACTGAGCTTGACTTTTAGCCAAAGAAGATTCTAGAAAGGTGTAGATTTTTATAGCGTTCTCTTTCCATCTACCTTCAGGTGAGTCCGTTACCCAAAAACCGCTCTCCTCCATCAAACGGAGGTGGTGGATCTGCCTTCGCCCAGTGGACAGCCAGCAATGGCACAAGTCCAGGTCTCAGGCCCTGTCAGACCTATGAGAATCTGGACTTCCTGTACAAGAATCCTCCTGCCAACAGCGCCACCACTGGAGCATCTCTGCCGCCACCGCTGCCAGTCAAGTCAGTCCTAAGAGGTAGGTCACTGTAGCTGTGTTTCCATTGACCATAAACTTGCTCAAATTGGAATTACAAAATGAATGTGTTTAATGGGAACATGCCAAATAAAATAAAAAAAAACACCAATTTTTTTGATAAACATTTTTGTGCTTGAATGAGGCTTTTTTTCGGCTATATCAAAATGGATGTATTTCGCAAAAGTGCAACCAGCGGAAAATACAAAGAAGACAACAGGAAGTAGTTGGAGGATGATGATGCAGTATGTTTTTTAATGACTTATTGAATGAATAAACACATTCACATGTTAATTGCAATTCTTATTTAATGGAAACATTTCAATTGCAAAATTGCTTCTTTTTTTTTTTACAACTTATCAACAAAGTTTTGCACACATTTGTAATGGAAACTTAGCTGCTGCCGGCTATCTTACTGCAATGGCTCAATGAAGATAAATTTATTTTTAGGCATAAGTGACGCAAGATCAGATTTTGATTTATATCAATTTGGGAATAATCTTTCCTTAAATAAATATATTACATTAATAAAGTCATGATTGCCATAAAGACATTCGGAATCGGATCTGTGTGTTCCTCCACAGGCCGCTCAGACCCACAGATTTCAGTCACACCAGCCCAGGACGGAGCCCACATCCTGCGCCGCTGCTCCAACCCGTTGTCCCACTCTTCCAGTCCTCAGACTCAAACGAAACACGGCTCCTCTTCGTCAAATACAGAAACCCAGAGTCACAGTGGGAGAGCCCAACGGTCCCCACACGGACAAGGAGGTCTGCAAAGATCGCACAGGCAGACCTGGGACGGCCAAACCCTTCAAAGTGTCTCACAGGCGTCCAATCAGAATCATGATGGACCAGTCAGGTGAGAAAAGAGCTCCAGATTATCCTCAGAATAAAAATATTTATTTAGATTTTGTATTCAGGTCAGCTCACAGAAAGGATGTCTGAAATAAACGAACGTTTTGGAAATTTATTAATTGAAGTTGAATTTTATATGAAAAAATTGTCGATTTTACTGTCAAGGCATATTGCCCCGCCCCAAATTGTACTAGTTGTCAAGCATGGAGGTGGTAGCATCATGCTAAGGGTCTTCTTTACTACCAGTAGTTCTGGAGAATCACACAGAACAAAAAAAAGAACAGGTCAAATGCAAAATTTAAAATTCATGAGTCTCCTGACTGTCCTCCTGTGTTGTTATCAGTTCAGAGAAGACCACCTCCTATCGGCGCACCAGCACCGGAGGCGGCAGCTTCGGAAAGGGCAACGTGGGCTCTCTGGCGCCGCCCTGCGTGGGCAGCCAGGAGGAGCTGTACTGCAGCCTGGTGGGGAACGGAAACGCCTCGGCTCCGTCTGCAGCGCCTTCGTCCTCCCCCACTGTGACTTGTGGCCCTCGCTCCCGCAGGAATGCAATGGTTCGACCGCACAGACACCTTATTGTGTTTCACTCAGCCGGCCGGTCCAGAGGTTTTTCTCATGGCGTTCCTCGTTTCCTGCAGGTTTCGGTCAACAGGCCACAGAAACGCGTAAAGGCTTTGGTGGACTGCCGAGCGGTCAGCGCCGAGCAGCTCTCCTTCTTCAAAGATGAAGTCATTGTGGTCACATCCACTAATGACCCCCACTGGTGGGTAAGTACAACTACAATTTTCTTTTTAAGCTACATTTTTTTCTCTGCAAAGGTTGATTTTTGTTTTTTATTAAAATAAAATCATACATTAAAAAACTTGAATTTTTAAGAATAACAATTGTATTTGGTGTTGGTCCCTAATGAATCACTTGCAATGCACCTTGAACAACTTCACGTTTTGTAGCTACAACCACCAGCTTCGATGTATTTTATGTGACAGATTAACATAAACCAGCACACAGCTACAGAGAAGAAAATCAACCACGATGTCTGGCATTTTGTACGAATAAAAATCTTAAACATTTGGCACACATCTGTATGCAAATCCTCTGGTAACACTTTATTTGACGGGTTGTGAATAAGACTGTCATGACACCGTCATGAACATGAGTAAGTCTTCATGAATATATGAATAAATATCATGACACTTTTAATACAAAGTTGACATTATTCAAAATGTCTTCGTTATGACAACTTGATATTAACCAAGAAATCAAGTTTTTAAAGTATTACTGATTAAACTTTAAAAAAGATGTAGCTTTATGTTATTAAAGCTAAAGTTTGTCAGCTTGGTATTAAAAGTGTTTAAAGTGTTACCAATCCTCTTCTATAATTAGGGAGATGCAAGTTATCAAATAATGAGTTGATCTAAAGTTGGTCGATCTGATTAATCATCTAATGATTAATTAAGAAGTATTGATTTTCTTAAAAACCCGAGTTTTTTCTTGTATCAAGATGGCCGACTGTCTTTCAATAACATAAGACTTTTTTTTCAATATGCTGAATTTAAGAAAAGAAGCACATCACTAAAGTTTAACGACATTTTGTCAACTGTGTTAAGAGTTTACCGATTAAACAGAAAATTGTGGTTTTTCACATTGTTAAACCTAAATATATTTATAATATAAAACAGGAACCTCTTAGATTTCTGAATAGAAATCGAAGAGTCCATCATTAGTGGACCAAAAGCGTCATAAATCCTAAACTACTGGAAGTCAGGCCAGGAATGAAGTTGTGCTCTCACTAAATACGAGACAATCCATCATCAGAAAATGGAAAAGTTCGGCACTGATATAAATCTACTATAACAGGCCGTCCACCTAAACTGACAACCCTAAATATACACTGGGAGCTAGAATAGAGTCAAACTATAATCGTGTGTTGGAATGGCCTAGTCAAATCCAGACCTTAAACCAATTCAAGATCTGTTGCAACTCTTGAAAATTGATGTTTGCAGCTGTTCTCCATCGAACCTGACTGAGTTTGAGCTTTTGTTTGGAGGGAAGAACTGACAAAAACATCTAATTAGGCGACTTCACAGGGGAGTTCAGGGGATGTGAAAACTTTTGCAAAGCACTGCAGACATTTCTCAGCTATGTGCTGCAAAACTATATTTACTGAGAGTTTTCACTAACAGCTGATGATTAATGTTCTTATCATAGACATTTCATTCATTTTACAAATGTTTTGAAATGACATTCAGTAAATGTAGAATTCTTTATCATAAATTGAGTTATTTTATGCAGTGTGAGAGACTTAAACATTGCATTTCTCATTTCCTGACAGGTCGGCCATATTGATGGTGACCCTTCAAGGAGTGGAACCTTTCCTGCCAACTATGTGCACAAAGTAACAGAATGATGCTAGTTTGGACTTCATCACCACATGTGGGAAAGGAAATACTGTTCTATTCATGGATCCAAGTAATCTGGGAATATTTTCACAACAGAATCTACTGACCAAAGGATATCTTATTACTAGGGGATTATTACCCATCTCAGAAAGCAACAAAGAAACTGGAAACTTTTATTTGTTGTCTTAAATTTGCAGGTGCAAAAATAAAGCAATGACTGTGAATTGCTCTAATGTTCTTTTAAATATTAATCAAACACTTGGGCTGCAGATATATAAGCTGCCTGTATTGATACAAGACTTGTGCATACAGGCAAAATTTCCGAAGAGTTGGGAGAACTGTAAATGTTTAATTAGCCAGCCCCTGAAATCGGAGTTAGCTGCTTTATTTCCCTCTGAATGGAAAATGACAAGGATTTTAAATCACAGGTTAATGAGTCACATGAGGTTCAGACCCGCCCAGTATCTGCCGCAGACTGGTCCGCATCGTGCCTGCCAGTCTGTCTCCAGTAAAACGTCGATATGTCTGCATAGCCCAATGAGAGATCTGAAACTTTGGTTGAGCCGCGGCGACTCCAGGCCCAGGCTGGCTGCAGACGGAGGCCAGGATCCTGTTTCCCACTGCCTCCAGGCATCAGTCCCCGGAGAACCTGGAATAACAGCAGCGTGTTGGAGGGAAAAATATATATAAGAAGTCCCTCTGTTCGTCCAGGAAATGGCACTTAAAGTGGACTTGCTAATAACTGCACCTCAGCACAGTAATTTGTTCAAGGTTTTTTCACTGTAAGGCCATAGTTTTCATGCCACACATGCGCGCTTACACACAGATCAGCTTCCAGGATTCAGGAAGTTCTTTTGGGAGAAAGGATATGTGTGAGCAAATGATACACATTTCTTTTACACCATTTTTGTACATATTTGGTCAAACTTAACACTTAACAACACTTAACCAACTTATATATAAGAGGAGGACATGTTTGTAATAAAATGCCAAGTTCCGGTTATATAAAATATGCAAATAAGAGAAATCATGAAGTTTTTCCACCTTTTAATGTGAGGAATATCCTGTACAGATCAGCTGGAAAATGCATTTATTAGTAGAAGATTGTATTACAAACTTCAGTAATGTAATTGCATAAGTGTATACATCCTTAACTCCTTCAGACCCTCGTCCACTGGAATGGACATGACATTTTTCTGGGATTAAACCAATAAAAACTTAAGGAATTTGTTATTTGCATGATGGATCTTACAGTTTGCTTTCTTATTAAACAAAAACAATGAAGTTTAGACTCTTAACTTGATACTAGTGAGTTTCAGGCATCAGACAAGACGAGTGTGTATGAAGCGAGAGACGGGGCAGTAAACATCTGTTTCCCATCAAAAATATTAATTTATGTTCATAGCAGCTTTAAAAATTACTCTCAGTATAATTTTCAGTGCCCAGCAGATGCAAGAGGCCATAATAAATTTTTTAATCTCATTTTTGATGAGAGATTACATGAAAATACCCAGCAAGCTGATGCTTTGTCAACTGTTTGGTAGCTGTGTTATCCATTTGCATTACTACAAATAATAACATGCCAACGCATTTGAAAGTTCAATGACACATTACTAAAGTCAAAACTACAGTTTGTATTATATATTCTCTACTCAGACATGCACACTGATAAACAAAAAAACACACATCCAGTTTAAAAGGTTGAGATCATGCCTTATTAGATGGAAAAGTATAGAAGTTTTCAAGACATTCTACGCTCATTTAGTCGAGATGCCCATTACAATGGACATAAAAAAAACATATTACCTTTTTATTTCTTAAAAGTGAGATCCTTTTAAAGCTTTCTAACCACTCTGTCTTTTACTAATTATTGAGGAAAATCCCTTTGGAACAGTTAAATTGTATTTCCGGCTAATTAGATTAATGATTATATTCACTGATTAAAATTCACTTTAAGCTGAATGAAAAGGTGATTCAATAAAGGGTGTGTATACTTATGCAACCAGGTTTGTTTGTAGGGTGATTTCTATATAAAATATGTCAGATTAAAGGTGGAAAACGTTTGAAAGTTATTTATATTGGTCTTGGGTTTTTCTGTAGCACAAACGTATCATTGTGCCAAGGTTGTGCACACTTTCAACATGCACTGTATATATCCTGAATAATTGTTATATGTCGCTTGTTTTCCCATGTGATATGAATTTTAAGGGACAGTGTTACTTTTTGTTTTTTAACTTAATATCACATGTTATTGTGCAGAATTTGCTTTGGCTATCCACCTGACTGCTAGAGTCAGAATAATGGTGTAAAAGGGAAATTTTCTAACTTAAACAGACATGCAGTAAGGAGGTAAAACCATTTAGAAAACTGGTTTGGAGTCTGTTATTTCAGTTCCCATTGTCTGGTTACTGTGTTGGTTATTAGGCAGAGAAACATGGAAGTGTGAGGGAGCAGATGACTGCAGCAGATTGTCACTCTCAGTGGGGACTGTGTGACATGTAAACAAGAAATGAGCTCGCTTTAGTTTGTAACATATCATTAAACATGTTTAATGAAGCGCTTTGCTGTAAATGAAGTGATATCTTTGTTTCTATTTACACAACAGATGCTAAAACTAAAAACGTTGGTTACATTATTCATTAAGTGTGGGCATATTTATTTATTCAGTATGTTTTCCTTCTACATTTTTAAATTCATGCAAAGTTCACATTTTCCCAGTGTTAATTATTATTAATTCTAACTTCTGTATTTCTTTTACACCCTGAATATTAATTCTACTTACAATCCCAACTGGTGGTGACAAATTTGTGTCTTTTAGTGCTTTGGAGTTGAGCCCAGGTTGTTGGCTTCTGTGTCTGAACTCAGGCTCTCATGGGGTTGAGATCTGAAGATTTCCTGACAGCAGGTTCCACATTTCACATACTAAGAAAAAATACAACAAAAAAGTTAAATTATGAGAAGTTATAATATTACAATATAGTCTTCCTATGAAAAAGTCATAAAATTATAGGAATAAAGCACAAGAATAAAGTCAAAATAAAGAAAATAAAGTCGTAATCACGTAAAAATAGTCATATTTTGAGAACAGTCAGTGTTATGAGAATGAAGTCATAAAATTACAAGAATAAAATCTAAATATTAGAACAAAGATGTAATCATATGAGAAGTCATTTTGAGAATAAAGTTGTAATATAAATTTAGAATTGCAAATAATTTGCCATAATTGTTTAACATACATGTCTATGTTTTAAATCTAGATCAATTTTTAGCTGAATTTCTGCATTTTTTCTGTCTCTAATCTGACAGATGCATCTGAGAAAAATCTCCTCAGACCTCTCTTTTGGCAGTCGTCCCTGCAGCCTCGTTTTAAACCCATCTGGATGTTACTTTGCTCTGACCTGCTATCCGAAAGTCAGAATGATGATGAAATTCCAACCTGTCACTTATGTAAGCAGCCGGCACAGGAAACCATCAGGTTGCAGCCTGCTCTGTTCTGTCAGCACAGATAAGCTTCTCTCCCCATCAGGCCTGCGTGCGCCATGCATTGGTGCATACCATATATACAAACAGCACTCACCTTAAAAGGTTCACTATTTTGCATTATAGTATAAGATTTTTTTCTGAATTTCTGACCTTATTTCCCTGCAGTAGAACTGCTGTAAATTTGTCAGGTCTTATACTCACACAAGCCTCTTTGTGACTAATTTGGTGGAATCCTTAGGATTATCGTCCATTTGGAAATCCCATTTGTCGCCTGCTAGATATTTTGAGATTTTCTACATACTTCACTGTTTTCACTCTGACTTTTAGACATTACCAATTTCCCCTCACCTTTAGGTAAGGAAAAATTACCCAAAGGTGAGGAATTAAGACTAAACACTTAAATTTTCATTTCATATTTCATCAGACCACAAGTGATGTATCCAAAGACTAAGGGCTTTGTCATTAATTTTTCTTGCCTTCAGCGTAATGAGCTCTTCCTTCCTCAGTGGCCATTCAGCCTAACTTGGAACATGACTTTGAAAATTGCACCACTTTTCCAGTGGCAGCTTTTTCTCAGGTTGGTTCAGAGATTTCTAACCAAAATTCGTTCATCTCATCTGGTTCCTGGACAGTGTGATGGCTGGACATTTCCATAATATTTAGATTTGCATGTAATTGTTTGGACATATGAATGCATAAAGCAGTATTTAGGCAATTCTAACTGATATAAGGCATTAAAAGTTTACTTTGATGTTTGTGTTTTCATAAAATGTGTGTAAACAACTTGGCTTCAACTGTAAATTCCATGTAAATGCTAATGCTTCTTATGAAAAATGACAATCATCTTAATGTAACTTCATAAACCCTAGCTTCCAACGAACAGCTTTCAGAAGTCGGTAATATTTCCATTAATTCTTCCATTTGCATCCCATTGCTGTTTTATCTAACCCCCTTTTACCAAACAATCAGCTGAGAAAGGGATTTAATGGGCCAGCATTACAATTTAAGGCCTGATAAATCTTTGTGGCTGATGCAGCTTTTACAGCTTGCTCCTTCTGGCGTGCAGCATCTTGTTACGTCAAAGAGCTTTTTTCTGCTGACCGTGCCCTGCAAGCTGCTGTGAAACGCTGCAAGGTGACCCAAATAGTCCTCAGACTTTTTCTTTCTCAAGCAATGCATGTGAAATTTAACCCTTTGTGTTTGTCTACTCCGAACATATAGATCTGAAACAAGATTATTTCCCCCCCACAACATTCAAGTCATTTAGTTAATTTATTATTAATAAATTATATCAATTTGCCAACAAATAATCTTTCGAAAGATGAGCTTGAGAGGAGTCTTTTAATAATTGTGTAGTATTGTGCAGAAATTTATAGTTGCAAACTAAACAAAGCAGGAACCCAAAGCAGAACATGAATTAACATTTTATCATAAAGCTTTTTTCATCAAAAACAGATGATGCTGAAGTGTGAAGCTCTAACTGTACTCACTTGGTCAATAACAACTGAGGAAAAAAGCTGTAGCTTTTAAACATACCATAAGAATATCACACAAATTGTAAAGCAATAAATAACTGGTATGCATAAGTAAACATGTATTATTCAAACGTTCAAGTGTTAAACGTCATAAAGGTTTTGAGCCTGTGGCTAGTCGGTGTTGAAGTGAGTAAAGGGCTAAATGAGCTAGAGATGTGGTAACAGTTTCCAAATCCATCAAAATAAATCCTAGCCGCAGGTTCAAAATGGAAATATTACATTTCCTTTTCCAATGTTCAAAAAAATACAGAAACACTCAACAATCAACATTACATTCATTCTGCAAGTGGGCCCAGAGATCTTTGGATAATGTGTTTTGTTTTTTTCCATTCAGAAAATAAAAAGTGCAGTTCCACAGCAAAAATTGACTGAGTTATTTAGTCCCACTCAGGTTAAAAAAAAAGAAAAATAGCTCCAGGTCAACATGCATATGTGGGCCCCATAGAAAGATTGCTTAGACTGAGTTGTGAGTCTGAACCCACAGAGGCCACAAAATTCAGGCACCCCATGTGGGACTTAACTGCGTCTCATAAAGAAAATCCACATAGGTTCCAATATTCTTCTGCAACAAAAGCATTAAAATGAAGTCAGTATGTAACCTAGATACAATCTCATCTTTGACCCATTGTTCAGTCAATTTCTACCCATATGGGGCCCATATGTAAATGTCCGGCTGTTTGTGTCGGTACCATCCTTTCTGTAAACACCAAAACAGAAATATCTCAAACAGCAAATCAGGCTAACTGTATGTACAGGCAGCTCTATATATACAGGAGCATAAATACATGTTTCAGACTTTTTTATTAAATAAAACCTTTCTACAATAATGTTTGGTATAGATGTGCACAAAGCCAGAAAGCATCTTTTTATTTTTTTTTTTACTTTGGGCATGTAAGATGCTCAGCTAAATGGCGTTAATCAACATTCAAGGAGAAAGACGTCGTGGCTATCAGTAGGTCAAGAGAAACTTTTGGTTTGACCAAGTTTCTTTGAATGAAGAGGCACTCCAGCTATTTCTCAGGTTAAAACCACAAGTACACACAACTTCCTGGTTTAAACTAAAGAGGACAACCAGGCTACTTGTTAACCTCTGAAGTCAACGCAAAGATCGGTGGATGGTTCCAATCCCAAAATAACCGTTTTCTAGTTACAATTTGGAAAAACAAAAGGATATTCTAAACAACAATGTACTTCTTTCTATTTCATGTATTCTATCATGAATTGAAGATCCTCTCTGACAATGTGTGAACATTTTCCTAAAACACAAATCATCAGAACAGCTCATCACTGCATCTAACACTGAAAAACACTTTCAGCCAAACATCCCAGTAAGTATTTGAATGGGATCTTGGTTGCCAGATAAGATTTCTCACAGGTTACAGAGAAATGCTGAAATAGGTTTTATATAAGGCAATTCTGGGGAAAAAGTAGGACCCATGTGAGACCTGGATAATTGATTTTCTTTATGTTCATTCTGGACTAAGCAACAGCATGCAAAGCGTGTCCAACAGGATTGCCAATAAAATTATATTTAAACGGTCCGTCTAACCAGAGTAAAACCCATATGAGGCAGACATGCACATGTTGACTGGGATGCAGAACTAATTGATCTTTTTTATTTGTTTTTGTCATCATAAAACACATAACCAACTAAAATAAATACAAAATTCTGCTGTGTCATTGTTTTAAAATGCCAGTATGGAAATATTTGTATCTTTTAATGTTGTTCTGAAAAAGCCTCAGATCCACAATGTGAATAAACTGTTTGACAAACTATTTGATAGAGTGCTCCTTTAAGTGTTTCTAAGCAACACAGACAAACTCCATTTTTAAGCCCTTCAAGTCAAAATTAGCAATGACCCAAATCCAGCTCCTACTGAAGTGAACCAGCCTCATGTAGTGAGTCTTCACATCCTTTAAATGCATCATAGTTTTCTTATAAATGCATTTTTTTCAAACACAGGCAACCTGGTCTCCCATTAGTGTCTTTCTCTGTTATTCTTAACTCTATAAAAGTACATACAGTGGATGCTTCTAATACATCCATTAAATCTGTGCAAGCAAGCAAAAGAAAAAGAAAAATCACAAACAGAATGAATCATTTAGTGAAAGTGATGATACAATCAAAGCTTGTGTCTCCCTGTTGTACAGCCTGGCTGCTGGTTCTTTGTAGCAAAGCACCATCAGGGATTGTGTTGCTGTAGAAAAAAGGGTGTTAGTCAGGACATTTTACCCTGACAAACAAACAGTGAACCTAGACTGAGTGTGGATCACTACCATAACCTGTTAATGCCCAAACGAGACATCCCTGATGTTATTAATACCTGTGCAGATCAAAGGAGAGAAACACAATGCAAAAAGTCAATCACTATTAATCCAAAGACAAAACCATACATAGAAATTAAAAAATATATATCTATTATGGGGCAAATGGGTTGTGCTTAACGTGATGTAAATAAACACTTGAATAAATTGGTCAAAACTGCAATTACCACTATAATTCCATATTAGTGAGGTCTTTGTGCACTTAAAGTTACATTTGCGTTCTAAGAAGCAAACCTGTAGCTCATAACATCGTCTTGTTCTTCATTAAGACAGCAGAGATAGCATAGCTAAGATTTACAAGCTGATGCATGCATGAGTAACTCGAATTTAACCCCCGATCATCAGAAGCAGATATAACAATAATAATAATAATAATAATAGTAATAATAATAATAATAATAATAATAATAATAAAAAATCTTGATGTTTATTATTTGTTTTACTAAATCCCTGCCACAGTAGTGTAATCAGAGCTCTCAGCTGGATACATTCTGCATTTTTTTGTGGAAGAGGATTTAGGATGGAGGGATAAATGGTTGCTAGGTGACAGGATAAAAAGAGGCCACAGGTGGAAGTGTCCCAGCATGATTTTTTCCCCTTATTATCTGTCTTTTCTTAATGCTGCTATGACAGTGGGATGAGGAGTCTCAGAGAAGCCAAGGCACATTTTTTCATTCATTTCCCACAACTACATTTTCTATTTCTGCATCTGTCTGCATCGGTTTTATGTAACAGTGCAGCAAACGTCTCATCTTACCTTCCTGTCCTTCACTTTGCCCTTAATGAGCTGCAGAGGCAGATAGTTCAGAGATCTACACTGTTGTGTTGCCCCTTCTTCAATAAGCTTACGGGTTATAAGCCTCCTCACTGCTGCAGAAGTTAAAGTGCAGCAGAACCTCCTGATAAGAGAGCAGAGTGAAGCTCACCTCCCACATCCCCCTGACTCATCTGTGCATCATGAATTTGACATGAATCTCTCAAAAGCAAGCACTAACAATAACTGCAAGCAGCAAATAATCTGTGAGAACTAGGACACAACGACACCGGTGCCAGCTTGCCAGGGAGTTTTCCCCAGAAATCTGCTGACCCGGAAGCTCCTTACTGGCCTCTGTGATATTTAGGCACTCTAACCCCAGAAGGACCAGCCTCAGGATTCAAGAGCAGTAAGGTTGTAACTGGAGAGCTGATGGATGGAGCTCTACCCCTCACTATTTAATGTAAAGCACATTTCTAATGTCATGGGTGAAATGTAAGTATCTGATGTCCTATTTGAGCTT
>CAEFZX010009936.1:0-10345 GCA_903066825.1 Alfaro cultratus
TATATTTTTTTTTTTAACTCTTGGTCTTGGCTTTCACCTGCTTCTTTTTGTTTCCTCTTCCCCGGCCCTGTTTCTCCTTTGCTGTCCTTCCTTGGTCCCGCTGGAACGTCTGCCTTAAAAAGGATAGATTCTCTCCATCCTTTAAAGGATAGCTACATCAGAAGGGCCAGCTGGCCTCACTCCTTCATCAGCGGCACTGACCTTCTGCTTGTCACCGCTTAAGCGGCCGTCACATCCACTCCGCAGTCTCATCGGCCACTGCCACAGGGGAAAAAAAAGCTAAAGAGCCACCTTAATCTAATACAGCGTCTGAGAGTCGTGTAAACAGCCAGTGTTTTATGTACTGGGGAGGATGCCATCTGTGTGCACTCCTGTGTGCAACTGTATGATGCTGTTGTAAAAAGGACAGTGATGACAGTCTGGTTGTCAACTATCCCTCTGGAGTAATGTTAAAGATGCAATCCAGTAGTATATTTTTTTTCAATAACAAATGTACACAGACAGTAAAAGGGCAGCAAGAGAGTGAAGTCTGGATTTTGACAGCAGGCTATTAGAAAATTATTTTTTTAAGTGGCACAGAAACAAATATGCTAATTTGAGTTTGAGTTTCTGACATCATCAAAGGCACAAGAATCAAGTTGTACAGGTGATGTTAGTAGATTTTAGGTTGGATGAGTGACTTTTCAAAGATTTTAATATAGATTCTTAAACATTTGTTGTATTTATGTGTCAATGGGTCATCAAACTCAACCCACAGCATATGCAGGCGTAGACAGTGAAGCTAAAGCAAAAAAACTTTTGACCACAATGACTGTTTTCAGAACTTTAACTGGCACAAATCTGATTATATTTTTGCTTTATTTGGCTAATTGGTTAACTTGTATTTGCCTCTCATATGATAAACAAAGGTAAAGTTCTGCTTCTTTCACCTGAAACAGTTACATGATTTGTTGGTACATTGACACTGCAGGTGGTGTAAGCTCATTTTACTTTAGCTTATCCAAACAATTTTTCTCTTTCTGTTATTTTCCTTAGTCCAAATAGGATTGGGCTCATCATAACTCATTTTACCTGGCAGTCATTTTCAGTAGAAACAGTATATGCAGCAAGGCTGCAGGACTGTGACCACAATTTTTGGCTTTTATGACAACTTTGTTGGTAAGAAAAAAACAAAACACTTATGCATGCATCTTAATGTTATTTAGCCACATTTTCAAGAGATCCATGCAGTGTTTTCAGAGACTGCTTAGATGTTAGTTTCACAGAAAAAAATGGACACTTTCTGATTGAGGAAACTGATAGAAATCACAGATTAACAGAAAAAAGAACAGAAATATACACACAAAAACTGAGCAATTACTTTTTGTGATGTCACTGGTGGCGTGTGTGCATGTGAAAGTCTGTTTTTGTGGGAGGGTACATTTTATCTTCATTATATGATGATTTACAACAAAATTAAAAACAAATCATAGAAACGTATCATAACATGTTCTATAGAAAACTATATCTAATGCGAGCTTAAATGATTTTACAAAAAACACATTGAATATATAACTATCCCCTTTAAAGCTTCTGATTGTTTGGATCGTAAAAGTTATTTAAGAATTTTTTTTACAACAATTACAGCTTTTATATTTTCTTTAAACTTTGAGTTTGTAAACTAACTAAATCCCTGTGCAAGTCTACAAGACCTTAATGCGATTTCATCCAGTTTCAATGAAACATAAAAAAATGTTACTGGCTCTTTAACAGTTCCTTCACTTACAGTGTAGGGTCGACCCCAGCTCCCGAACACTTACTGACCTAAAGATGCAGTGACACAAAAAGCTCAAAGATAATTAAATATTGATTTTTGTTTTCTAATCCTATATAAAAATTGTCCTGAGACTCCCAGCGGTAGTTTTCACCCTCAGTAAAAGACGGGGAAAAATTCTAGATTGGCGGTTAACCTCTATTTCATGTATTGGGAGGGAGAGGGGGGTTCCAGCGAGGAGGTGATGGGATGGGTGGGAGGGTGTGGTGGGCCGCTGTGATGCCGATGCGTTCTTGGCTCCAGCCTTGAACCTGGCCCGCACCATTACTCTCCTGCTGCTGATGACACTGATCCCCTCTCTAATCTTTCTCCTGAAGCGAACTGTGGCAGGCTGCCTCTCGCTGCATGCCCGATTGATATTCTCCTCATCCAGCCCCTCCTCTTGTTGAGTTTATACCCCCCATCCCTCCGATTCTTTCACCAATCCTCTCCCTTTTCTAGTTTTTTTTTCTGCCCAACCCTGATATCTCGCTCCATCTATTCCCACACGAAGACGAGGCAGAGCGGTGAGGTGACAAGGATCTCTCCCTTTTAAATGGACTCTGTTTTTCTTTTGCACTAACTCAGCACAAATGTACTTAACAAAACCCATTTAGAAATGCGTCCCTTTGACCCTGCCAGAGAACTGAAGAATTAAAAAGTTAACTACGGGTGATCAATAATGCAAACAAAGCTGCTCTTGAATTCATCACTCTATGGGGTTTAGGAATGAAAGTGGTTTCCTTCCCTGTGGCAATCCTCAATGAAGGACATAATTCAGGAAAGGGCAACAACACACCCTTAAAGTGGGCTTAATTCCAGTAACAAACATGTAGAACTCAATCAGTATGAAAATATCCACAGAATATGTTGAAACATTTGTCTTCTAAGAGACACACAAACATACAAACTCACACACGCACACATGCAGTTGGCATGCCCTGCAGGGGGCAGCAGTGACCAACCCACTCCTACTCCTCAGTGCCTGTGCATTAACTTTCTACCCCCTCCATCATGCATGCAGACAAACAAACACTCCTCTGGGGTTGTGGGCCCATAAAAAGTGATCTTATTAGCCGTCCATCCCACCCCTGAGCTCACTGCACCATCATCCTGCTCCCTCACCCTGTGCCAGCGTGGAGACTGCACAGAACACAACCTGCTGTCATCTCTGCCACCAACATCCACCCACCTGCAAACACACACACACGCCATCCTGACTTGTGTAACAGCGCCCTGTGTGCTCACCGTTGTGCATCCTGATCCTCTACCTCATTAAATAACACTCCAACACTGCCGACATGGCCTTCAGTTGCTAAATGCTCCCCCATAGCTCCTCTTAACCCTGCTCTCCTGTGTATAACTGAATGGATAACCAAGTGAGGAAAAAAAGAAAAAAAAGGAAAGGATAGGGGCAGATTCAGTCCTAAGATTGAAGTTGCCACTTTATGCTAGTTGGTCCCAGGCGAACCCATCAGGGAGTCCTACAAGGAAACAAGCGGGCCTTTACTGAGCGACGGCGACAGTCGTGCGCTTAGTTCGGGCTGTTCTAGAAACAACGTTTGCGGAGATATCAAGTGTTTTATTGAGAGGTTTTTTTGTTTTTTTTGACTCAAGGGATTGCTTATTTATTCCAGGCAGTTTCCAAAAGTACCCTTGTATTTTATGTAAAACTCTGCTGAACCTTCTGTTCAGTCAATTTAAATAGCATCTGGACCAGAGTTGTGGAGCTTCTAAGCGCCCACTGTTGTTCATTTGAGCAACAGCAATACAGAGCCAAATTATTAGATTGTACAGTGAACGTATAAAAATATTTGCACAATAATAAATATTGAAAGACGTGCTTACACAGTTCAGTTGAAGATGTTGTACATAAATAGGTAAAATTAGTAAGTTCCTGTTGGTTTGTGGAACCCTTGTAATCCAGGCCAATAGTTGAAATGTGAGCTTTCTAGCTTTTCAAAAAGTAACTAAAAACTAAAAGCAGGTCTTTTTATATTTGCTTTTGATTAGTGCTTTTAATGTACTGTTGTTTAATGTTTTAGTTTTCTTCTGTGCTGCATTTTGTGAAATTTTCCCTGAAAGGCTTTAAATAAATGCACTTTTTCTTATGTAAAAATAAAGGTAACAGCTCTATTGGTACTTCACAACAAAATAAGCAGGACTGTTTGATAAAAGCCACATCAACGCATTTTATCGGCAAAAAAAGTCTGAAAATTTTAGATAGTTTTTTTCTTTTGCTGTTTAAAGTTTCAATTAATCTTTTTTCAAAATAAAATTTTCTTTCACTTCCAGTTAATTTTTTTTTCACAGAATTTATTTCAGAATCAATGTTAATGTTTTCAGGAAGTCATATTTTTCATTGATTCAAGGGAAATTCTGCATTTCTCAAGTTTTCAGAGCTTTTCCAGACACGAGGAGCATAGAAACTAAATGGTGAATTTTGTTATTAATTATTTTAAAACTTTTTTTTGAATTTAGAAGTTTCCATATGCTAAGATTAATATGCTTTTAATCAAGTTGGGAGAGTCAAGATGTGGATGTGATGGCCTCTGATGTCCTCATTGCAGGACAGATTTACCAAACATGTTAAAAAAAATGCAGATTGCTGAAAGTGTTTTATACATAAAGGAGGCTGCAGTACATTTCCATAGTTACACAGTAGCAAAATATAAGGTAGCTAATGAATCTATCTGCCAGCTATTTTCTGAATAATAATTCAATAGTTCTTACCTCTTTCATTGAAAGCTATGTCGTGCAAGACTGTGACAATGTGATGATTAAACATTATTTTGGCTTGAGAACGCCATCCAACAGGGAAGTAGAGGGGTGGCTGAATCATGCTTTGTGGTTATTTTGCTGCAGGAGAGTTTAGTTTATTTCACAAAACAGGAAAGAACAAGACAAGACCATAATGAGCCTCTGGATATTGTCCAAACAAAAGGAGTAAACAAGAATGTATACTGCTAAGAAAACATGTAGTCTAAGTCTTTGTTCCTGGTTAGTGTGAGTGAAATTCTCCAGTACCTCAACACTAAATTAAAAGTAACAAATAAAGCATCCTCGATTTCTGTTTTAATCACTTGTCCTAGTGTGGTCAGTAATATTTCTCTTTTTGTCGTAGTTTGAAACCTAAAAATTGCTTCAAACCATAATTATTCTAATTGCGACAAATGGAAACTTTAAGATCAGAAAATAAAGATACAGAAGTACAAACAGTCCAAATTTAAAAATAATCTCTGAACATATTCTAACAAAATCTGAGCAAGCAAAAATGTGAAGGATTTGTTTAATGAGTTATGGTGTAAATAAACCCCCGAGATGACGCCAAGAGGGAGCTCAACATGCTGAGAAACTATGAACCGGTTTGTCAAATCTGAAGTCCAAGTACTTTCAGTGATGTTGATGTGCTGCACTGACTGTCATTCAATGTTAATGAAGCCGTTTTAAACTGTTCTATGCTGTTATACATTTGTGCTATTTCTTATTTATGCTTATAAATTAATTAAGAAAACACTTACACCTTCAGTAAGGCACTGCACAGGAAAAATCAGTGAACATCAGATGATTAAATGGATTCAGATCTAAAATTTGGCTTTGCTCTGACTAGCTTCCCTTTTGGGAAAAAAAAACAAAAAAATCCCACAGCATGATGCTGCCACCACCATGTTTCACTGAAAGGCCATTCAACATACATTTCCATTCACAATTATCCTCAACTTTAAATTGATCCAAATAGGGTTGTGGTTAAATACTGACAAATTGGAAGGCATTGATTTATTCTCTGATAAGCCTGACGTTGAATTCTTATTCGGTCATTCAATGTCCAAAAGAAAAAACAACAACACAACAACAACAAAAAAACCCCAGATAAACGCAGAATCAAAGCTTGGGATTACATGTAACCAGACATGTGTTTCCTGTTTGACCTCATTTCAAGACGCTAAAACTGTGAATTAGCAGCAAGAAGTTTATGTTGCCCCACTCGCAAAATAACACGATGATGATGAAGAGCGTGTCAGGTTCACTGCTGAGCTGCACTTCCTTTGATATTGTTGAACTGTTTTGTAGGGTTTTTATGACAGACTCTGAAAATGAAGACGTGCCTGGAGGAACAGATAATAAGTGATAAATCAGATCATATAGGAGCGGAGACGCGAGAGGCTGACAACACCGACTCTGAGAACATAAGCCTAGAAGCAAAACAGTAGGCTGCAGCACATATGTGCATGGGTGTAAAAAGAGCCATTCATTTCGGAGTTAAAATTGCTTTTTTTTTTCTATCGACAATAAACTTTCTAAACTGTGCCTTACAGGTTGGAAAGGCTGCAAGCATTACTCATGTGTGGGAGATCTTTAGAAAAACGGCATCAAACTGCTCCTGTGCTTCTTCATGACCGCAAGGACCTTGAGTGCGTGCGCCTATTAGAGCAAAAGTCTGACGGGACCCAAAATGAATTTGTACATGACGACTTTGTCAAACAGCTACATGCCTCCTACTATCATCCCACCTAAACCTTCCCAGACGGGCAGACAGGTGGACGGCACGTGCAGGGTCTCGTATGGCTCTGGAGGGTGGGGGGCGGGTGGGCAATATTGATTCTAACATCTACTGTACTTGGATAGAAGGGAGCGAAGGGGGCCAGCGGCGCTTTCCTTACAAGGCTAACTCTAGACCAATCTCATCTCACGTTCTCTCAGGGGATGTAGGCGTTTTCGTTCCCTTTTTTTTATATTCTTCTTCTTTTCTTCTCCTCCCGCTCCCACTCCCATTCTCTCTTTCATTTTTATTCTGTTAAGAGGGGGGAGAAAAAAAAACAAGGTCGAAAAAGGTTGTCCTCCCAGCAGTCAACAGAGAGAGGAGGGGGTACAGATAGCTCTCCAGAAGACAGGCCTGAGAGCAGAGATATCCCACAATGCAGCTGATAAGAAAGTGGGCCATATAACCTTTGGTTGGCACGTGACAGGAATGCAGACTGCGGACGGCATTGTGAAAAGAATAGAAAATGGGGAAGGAAGATGATGCTGCTGCTGTTGCTGTTGCTGCTGTTGCTGTTGCTGCTGCAGCTCTTGAAAGCTGAAGTCAAAACCAGGGAAGGAAGGAGGATGTGGTGGGAAAGCTGTGATAAGCAGAAGAAGATGTTCGCTGCCAGAGAGAGAAGCAGGAAGTGAAGGAGGGAAAATGGTTAAAGATTTAAATGTGGGAATAAACGAGGAAAATGTCTCAATGTGCACTCCACACTTTTCAGAGTTTTACATTTTAAATATTTTGAATGTCATGTATTTATATGTTACTTTGTGTTGGTCTATCACATAAAGTGTTAATAAAAGACCTTTTGGATTTGAGCAGCTTGTGTATAAATGCAGCGGGTCTCAAATGTGCACAGGAATCTGTTAAAATGTCAAATGTTTTTGACGTAATAAAATGAGATTATCATGAATCAGTTTAAGGAATTTTACAGATGTAATGTTGCATGTATGCTGTACAACCAAATAGCAAAACAATAGGCTGTTCTTTGAAAACATCTGAAAATAAAGAAAAAATGTGCAATAGTTTGCTTAGACTGTTGGACTTTCCTTAAACACCTTTTGCTGCAATTCAGTTTTTAGTCATTTTAGATAGGAGTTTACCAGCATCCAGCAGTTTGATTTATCAAGTCAAGATAGAGAATAATTCACAGCCTTCTTCAGATGACTCCGGTGGGCTTCAGTTAGATTTAGTACTGGGCTCTGGACAAGTCATTGCAAAACTTTTCTTCTCACAAAATCTTTCCAATGTGAATTTGATCCATTGCGATGCTTAAAAATATCTATTTTTTTTTATTTATCTGGAAGATTTGGAGTCAAAGCTAGCAGATATTTAGAGTTCCTTATATGTTTTCACCCACACCCATTAAAACATACTTCCATGTGAAGAAAATTTAACACAGAGCATGATGCTACCACCACCATGTTTCACTGTGAGTTTTATTTTTTTTTACAAGGAATGGAATTTTTAGTTTGGAAATGCTTCCCTACATCCCTTCTTTTTGGCCCAGATATATACAAATTCTTGCAAATTGTTGTCAGATGTAGCTTCCCTGATTAATTTCTATTTGTAAGGTGACCTGTGTATTTTTCCCTACTCTTCTCCTGACTGAGTCATTTATAAGGAGATTGATTCTTATTCTCTCTGTATACTATGGTTTCAATTGAAAGATGCAATGTTGGAAAAGTCAAATCTGGTCTGATTCAGTGCATTCGATGGTTGATATTAACACTGAATGCTTCATCTGAATCACAAGTTATTTCAGCAAAGGTTTAGATTTAGGCTGGGTTAAATATACAACCAGGTTCCAACATCTTTTTACATTTTTATTCCCTGCTGATTCAAATTGTGTAGTATAGACATATATAATTTTTTCCCATAAGGGCTTCCATTTTAACAGTGTCGTGTGATACGTTGGAAATCAAGCGCTGTCCTAAAGATGGAGATAAATCCACACAGTTTTCCTGTGCAGGCACATCACAGTGGATCATCTCCTCACAGCAGTGCTGCAGCAGCTCTCTTCCTGTCCATGTGCTAACACATATCAGCCTGATTTGCTCCGCTGTGGGAATAATTGACCCTGAACAATTATTACACTGAGTGGTCTCATTTTTCTTCGACTCACCATTCCGTGGCCATGCGTGCCAGAGGTTCCCCCCCATCCACCCACCCGCCTCCTCTGTCTTTTAAACCGAGGACTTGGTTGCAGTGGCACAACAGATCCCCTTCGAAGACGCTCCACAAATGAAGTTCTCCTCTCCATCTCAGGAGACTCCATTGCCATTTGTTTTCATTATTTTGACAACCCATTTTAAGGAGCTCTCCTCTACAGCCTCCATTCGCCTCTCTCTTTCCAGTTCTTCCCCCACATGCCCTCTCATCCCCCCACCCATTTATTTGGAGCTCATCCTGAGCGAGGTGCAACGATGTGTTTCAGTCACAGCTCTCTGCCTCAGAAGACATAGGAAGGCGTGGGAGTGGGGGTTTGGGGAAGAGGGAGGGAGGAGGGGGATTGTGGTGCAGCACAGAGCCACTTCCTCACCTAGATAAATAGACACCTCATATCTCTCCTTCCTTAGTCACTTCATCTCTTTGCTGAGAGTCCCGAGAGGTTTAGATTTGGTCAAAGTCAGCCCACCAGGTCTATTCCTGGGATTTATGCATTTTTTGGGTGCCAGAACAAAATAAAGAGAGCTGAAGGAGTGAGGAATAAACACATTTCCTCAAATGCTGTCTATTTCTTGCTCACCTTCCAGGAAATCTTTGCACAGTCCTCTGTGGTCAAACCATAAACAAGCTGGAAATGGGTTGAATTTATGACATACAATGAGTTCAGGTAAATTTATTCTAAATGGCAACTGAACCTTGTTAAACTAATTTCCCACTGTGGACGTCCACCCAGTAGGAAATTAGACAAAAATAGACAATACACATTGCCTAACAAAGGCACTCATACTGTTGGAAAATTTCCATAATTTTTCACATTACAGCCACAAACCTCAGTGTACTTTATTGGAATTAGACAGACCGACACAAACAGTGCATAATTATGAAGCGGTATGTAAAAGATACGTGATTTTCACATTTTTCTTTTTTTTTTTTTTTTAAAAAGTGTAGCATGTTTTTTTTTTTTATTATGTTTATTAGGTATTTTGAAAATTTTTACAGAAAGAGAGAGAGAGAGAGAGAGAGAGAAAAGGAACAATAACAGGACAAAACTTATACAGCACTTATACAGATAAAAAACAGGCAGCATGTACATAAATTACAGCAATTATTTGAGAGAAATAACCAATTTATACATAAACTTAAACGTATACATCATTCGTGTTCACATTACTGGTCTTTTAATTTTGAAGTATTCAAGCACACATTCCCATCTTTTTTTAAAAGCATAGAATTTCCCAATCAGACAGTATCTCAATCTTTCTAATACAATAACTTCAGAGAGTAAGTTTTTCCATAACTGGATCGAAGGAGCATCACAACCGACCCATTTAAGCATTATCGACTTTCTGGCCACCATCAATAAGAATTGCACAGTCTCTTTGTGAGTATCCAGGTGACTGGGTATGAGCCCAAGGAGACACAGGACTGGACTAGGGAGAAGTGTTTGTCCTATAGCGGAGCCAATTTCCCGACAAACTGCTCTCCAGAATGCCTCTATAATTTTACACTCCCATAAACAGTGAATTCTAGTCGCTGTGGCTACTTTACATTTGGGACAATTTGGAGAACTTCCTGGTGTGTACTTGCTATATATATATGGAGATATGTATACATTCTGTAAAATATTATATTGCATTTCTTTATAACGGTTACATACTGAGATTCTGGAAGGCAGAGTCAAAATGTCTTCCCATGCTTCTGAATCAATTGTACATTTCAGAGTTATGTTCCAGGTTGATCTTAAACTCTCCATATTATCTTTCCTTAGGTCTTGTAATTCAGCATAGAATCTTGACACAAATCTCCCACGTTTATGACAATCAAGAATAGTTTTTTCAAGTAAATGATAATCCCCT